>LPNX011002499.1:365313-467266 GCA_001517045.1 Pseudotsuga menziesii | reverse complement strand
ACAAATTTTTTGTGCGTGTTTACATTTTTGCAGTTAATGATTTTGATGTTGTAAATCAAAGCAATTGGTATCGATTGTGTGAAATTATTTTGTTGTTGCTATTTTTTTTAGGCTTCAAGCAGCGATTGAGATGACAGGAAGGTGAAATCTTCCTTGTATCCAAGTTTGGGTTATAAAACCTTATCAATGCTACTAGTCGGTGAGGTGCTATCGATTGTGTGAAATTATTTTGTTGTTGCTATTTTTTTTAGGCTTCAAGTAGCGATTCAGATGACAGGAAGGTGAAATCTTCCTTGTATCCAAGTTTGGGTTATAAAACCTTATCAATGCTACTAGTCGGTGAGGTGCTATTCATTGTCAAGCAAAGTGTACATGGAAGCAATAAGTTAGGAAGGCATTAAGATGAACCTAGGATTGGTAATGGAAAAGTTTCATATTCTGGTTTTGTTGTTTTTGCAGGTTGAGCATGCAAGGTCGGATGAAGTAAAATTTTATCTATAGCCATGCTTTTGGTAAGGCTATCATGCTCACAAAAAAATATTATATGCATTATTCTTATAGTTCTAATTACAAACTAAATGTTTTTCATTTTATTGGTTTGTTTGCATAATTGTTTTAAGGTCAAAAGATGATCGTGCAGAGAAGAATTACCACTTTTCAAGTTATTTAATTTTTATGTTTTGGTTTTATTTGTATCCTAAAAACCAAAAATTTCAAATTAATATAAGACAAATTAAAATGTGAAAGTCTTTATTTTAGAAAATGGAGGACTCAACTTAAAGGCAAAACTTGAATTATATTTACATCGTTATTTTTCCTGAACACGTTAGAGACATCCTACTTTCTAATCCTCGAGATCGCACAAAGTGGAGGAGAGCATACTTATTCAAAAACTAAAACTAAAACTGAAAAATGGCATTGTTTTATTGATTATCCTACCTATTTTATGATAATTGGGAATTAGAAATTAATTATGTGTAAGCATATTTCCAATTTAACCATTCACGCAACAGTAGTAAAATTATGTTCATTTTCAATTTTGCAAATGAAAAGTGGAAATATACCAGAATGTGCGAAATTAGTTTTTAAATGTGTGATTTAACGAAATCAAAACAAAAAACGTTGATCTAACCTAGTACTTACTTGAAACCATTGTTCAATGAGGCTTTCATATGAGTGATTTCTGTCCTGATTCAACTCACTTGAAACCTCTTCTTTTTCCTCCTCGATCTCTTGTTCAAATGGTTGTTCTTCATTTGGTATACATGATTTTTATTTCACTTCAGGAGGACGTGTTAAGATTTTAAATGCTTTCAATATCTCCTCTTCCTAAGAAGAGGATATTTTGACTTTTGTTAGGATTTGAGTGAGTTGTTCGACAGTTAAGTGTATCATGTGCACATTTACCCACATCACGGATCACATGCATGAGTGGCAACGTCGACATAGCTTGTGCAAGATCCAATTAAATGATAGGATTTTCCTTGACTAGTTTCTCTAAAACTTACAGCCACCCATAGCCAAGGACGTCACATATGAGCAACCCCAAACCAAGGAGGCGGCCATTCTAAAGTACCAATAGTTCAACGTAATCTATGCATAGCCTGGGTACCTTTATACCTTCATACCCGATGCTCCCTGTGTCGGCACCTCTCATTGGGATACGCCGAGGGAATCCCACGTTGCTAATGGAGTCATCAGCTCTATCACACAACACCCTCAGTTCTACATGGAACCTCCCATGATGCCACCACACATGGGTAACACCCATCATGTTTCCCAACCCACTTATTCCCTTGATTACTCACGCATGATGGCTCAGTTTGGATCCACCCCCTCCTACGCACCTCCTGCACCAACTCATCACGTCCATGGACCGACCTGTTTGACACAATCATGTTCTATCCAAGCGGTCATGTTTGTAGCTCCTCTAGCCCCTCTGGTATATTATGCACCACCTATGCAAACCACTCCAGCTTCGGCCCTAACTCATCCAATTTCTATATGACATGTTTATGCTCAACAAAACCTTCCTAATCAACCTGCCCCCAATAACCAACAAGGGCATGGAAAGAACAAGTGGGGAAGAAATTAAGGCAATAATAAGCCCCAAGGAGGAAGAAACAGGCCAACCCTCCAAACAATAATGGTATCGACCAGCCTGCATAGAATCCCCAGCATTCCAATTAGCCTGGGAATAGCCCACAGTTACAGACCAACCATATGAGTGCTATCTACAACACCTATGGTCATTACACCCATATGTGTCCTCAAATGGCTCACATCCAACAACTTCTCTAGA
Organism: Pseudotsuga menziesii; assembly: GCA_001517045.1. Lineage (NCBI taxonomy): Eukaryota > Viridiplantae > Streptophyta > Pinopsida > Pinales > Pinaceae > Pseudotsuga > Pseudotsuga menziesii. The sequence continues at coordinate 464,964 of LPNX011002499.1, read as the reverse complement.
ATGACACTCGACATGATCCCAATGTGGTTGCTCCGTCTCAGCCAAACCTAGCACCACCAGGTCCTCCATCTATGGTTCTCCAAAACCACCTACCACACCAAGGAATGGTTGCAACCCAACCCTTAGCCCCACCTTCTCCCGCAGCTCCCTTTACGGCTCCATCGGTTGAAGCTGGTGTCCATCACCTCATGACGTTGTCGTCTGAAGTCAACCTCCAAATCCTCAACACAACTAGTATGGATCCACCATTGAAATCGGTGACCCATCAGTGGAATCTACCTCTACCACTCTCGATATGTCCCTGTACTTACTAAGACCCCACGTAGATGGGGTGGCCAGAGTCCCACAATTTCCTATGTGTTGTGTCGTAAACAATGCTACTACTCAAGCTGCCCTCAACTATAGTATAGTTGATGACTTGGACCAATCTCCTACAACCTATCCACTCTAGAAGTACTTAAAACCTATCCATCACAACATAAAGCATTGTTGTCCATGCTAAGTGCTGTATCTCCCTATGATTCCTAGTTAATCACCTTCGACTTGGATCAAGGAGAACCTAGGCTGTCATCTACTATCGCCTTTCAAGTTCCGATCTCAATTCAAAATTTGGTCATACATCAATGCATCATTGATGAGGGGGAATCCACCTGCATCATGTCAACTACCGTTTGGTAGAAACTCAGGTCCCCAACCCTTCAACCTTCTACCACCACTCTTCTCGACTACGATGGTCGCTCCACTCAGCCACAGGGGATTCTAATGAACGTTCCTGTTGAGCTAGCTGGTAAAAATATCTTGACTGACATTGAGGTTGTAAATTCCCAACTTGACTATAACCTCCTCCTAGGATGTAGCTACATTTATGGCATGTGAGTCATGGCCTCTACCGTCTTTCGCCTCCTGATGTTCCCTCATGATGGGGAGATCGCGACTGTCAACCAGTTGACTTACTACAATCCTAAGGGGTCAGCCACACTGTAACACGTCCTTCCAACTATAAGCTCCACCATCTACGGCATCTCAATTCCTTCCTTATCTGTTGTTGTCCTGAGATTGTTTGCAAACACTCCTATGACGGACACATTCTTGTCCTTACCACCTTTGCCTACAATGACTAAAATCTTGTATTTGTGTACTATCACATTCATCACCATCCCGACCACATTGCAACATCAGTTGCAACCCCAACCATAGTCACCCAGGAATTATTGGGGTTCATTCCCGATCCACATCATTCCCTTCTTATTTCCACCATCTGGCATTGTGAGCAAGACTATCATGGCTACTCTAAACTTAACTAATTTCAGATTGGGAATTCCTGTATGGTACCTTGATCCACCCACCCAATCCTCACTTCCCCAGGTTGTGTTGAATCCCATCCAACCTATTGAGACATTGTCACGCCTACCTACTGGTCCATCAAAGGCTACCCATGTCTCCATGCCAGCCCCTCCTACTCAAAAGAAGTCTAGGGGAAAGGCCACCAAAGAAACAATTGAACCTTGTATGGCTCCCCCTTGTGCATTGTGTGATATCCAAGGTCATGCGACACAAAATTGTCCATAGTTGCCTATCCTTCAAAGCCACATGGACGCTATGGATACGTCTGATGGTACTCCAGTAGTCACCATCCCTGATCCACCAACGGTCATGAACAATTCATTCTGAACCAACCATCCTTGCATAGTTTGTGGCTTGTATGGTCATTACTCTCACCATTTCCCAAACTTTCCTAAATATCGGTCTACCATCTGCAACTTTAGGAAACACTCTCGTGAGTCTAAAATCACTTTCCTTGAGGAGATCCACCCTCTGTCTTCTTCCTCGGACACAAGCAACATCGTATACATGATCTCCAATTCTGCTAGTCCTTCTGTCTCCCTAGTTGTAGATTATCCCTTCGATCTATCTACACGGTGTTTCAGCAACGATGAGGAGATTGTTGAATCTCTTTCAAATCCTGAATACCCTTAGGATGACATGCACCATCATTCATTCTTTATTCTTGATGAACATATCCAATCATCGGATCAGTACTCAATCGAATCAAAGACTTCATCCATGGCAAAGTCGACTGGTTCAAGAGCCCCATTCCGGCACCCGACGCCTTTGAAGAGGGTAATATGGCTAATATTTCTCCAACAATTAAGGTCAATATATCAACCAACCTTGAGGTAGTTGAAGACATTACACTCGGATCATCTTGCTCCCCTGAAGAGGTGGATTCCTACAAAGCACTTTTTCAGGAGTTTTGTGATATCTTCGCTTGGTCCTATACTGAGATTCATGGGCTTGATCCATCCATCATCGAACATTGTATCAACACTTGGTCCAATGTTGTGCCCGTGCACCAAAAACAAAGACCCATCCACCCCTCAAAGGCTCCTGCCATCAAAGTAGAGATCGAAAAACTATGCAAAGAAGGTTTCATATACCCCATCATGTATACCACTTGGGTTTCCAATCATGTTCTTATTAATAAAAAATAGGGTACCATTCATGTCTATACTGACTTTTGTGATTTGAACTTGGCATGTCCCAAAGACAACTTCCCCACTCTGTTCATTGACCAAATCATTGATGTGTGTGCTAGCCATGAAGTCTTTTCTTTCATGGATGGTTTTTTCGGTTATAACCAAATTCAAATCTGGAAAGAGGACCAATACAAGACTTCTTTCACAACCCCTTGGGCCACGTTTGTGTATCAAGTTATGCCTTTTGGCCTTAAAAATGATGGAGCTAATTTCCAGTGGGTCATGATGTTCTGCTTCCACGACCTTATTCACATCATCTTGGTCTACCTAGATGATCTCATGGCTCTCTCTCAGAAGCGTTCACAACATCTATATGACTTACGAAAAGTCTTCTTACGATGTCACAAATACAACATCCGCTTGAACCCTCTCAAGTGCGTGTTTTGTTTCCCTGTCAGGCATTTACTCAGTTTTATGGTATCCCACAAGGGGATGTGGTTGATCCTTTGAAGGTTCAATCCATTTTGAATCTTCATCCCCCACATACTTTGCGCCAACTGCAGAGTCTCCAAGGCAAGGCCAATTTCCTTTGGTGGAGGTTCTATGCCTAGATTTAGTCACCATATAGACTTATGTAGCATAGTTTTTCTTTGTTGTTTTACATCATTTTTACCATGAGTTGGTGACCCCCTCTAGTATTTGCTCCATGTATAGTCACAATGAGTCCATTTTATAAATCCATCACATCATTTGCATGTGAGCAGGTGCATATAACCCCCACTCATGCGCCGCTAGTACCTCGTTGGAGGTCGCGGTCCCACGTCTGTACATGCACACAATATGTCACACGTATGATCTAGCTACCACCATGCTAGCTTACTGTCAGATCCATAGACCTCTACGGGAGGTCAAGTCATCTCCAGAATGTCCCCAGTAGTCCATGCTCATGTATGGATCATCCTCTATGAGGATAGGAAGCTACCACTACTGTGCAAAAATATCTTGGGTGAAGAGATGACATGTACTAGAATAACTCCCTCCCTACTCTCTTTGATCAATTTCTCATATTCACCTCGATTAACGTACCACCACACAAATCACACCATGTACCTTGATCTAGCTCCGTACCCATAGGCCTCCCTTTGGTCTAGTTTTTGCCCATGCACCATTGCACCAGGTGTGGCTTCACTAGCTGCTAGTCACAGTAATCTGGAATCCATTTGACACACCGTTTGCACCATGGGGTTCGGTTTTCCACCCTCTGTATTTTGACAAGACCCATGTCTCGATCTCTCCTATGGAATTTTTTGGGCCATTTCCCAGAATTCACCTTGATTTGAGAGCCATCACGTGAATCTCCCATTGTATGTATTGGAATGTTCACGAGCCATCCGCTCCATCCATCCTGCATAGTTGGACATCTTTTTCTGCCATCCATCGTCCCACAAGGGGGCCCCATTAGTGTTCTTCATTTATTCCTTTCATCCATGTTCACAACATAACCTCATTCCATATATCAAACACTTCCCCCTTGCTTGAGAGACCATTACAGATTTTTTTAAAGCTTTTTTCTTACTCCTAAAAGAATGAAAAGATTATCGAGGACGCTTGTTTCTTTTTACACTCATTGAAGTATTTGAAAGGGCATCCATGTGGTCTCATTTATTTCCTTTTTCAGACCATGTATACTATCATAATAAAAGGACCACCCTAGCTCACTCATGCCAGGACCATTTCCCTTTGTATCCATTTAGGAATTCTCAAACATTGGGACCGTACTTTACAAAAAATATCATTATGGGTTGTCTTTAAGCTCTTTTCCAACCCTCTCATCAATAAAATATTGCCGGGAAAACTTGTTTTTGTTCATTCTCATAAAATTATTTGAACAACCATCCATCCAATATAGGTTTAACCTTTTCCGACCTGATTGGACTACCAACGGTAAATAAGTCTTCCTTCCCCAAAGGATGGGAGAGTTCTCCTTTGTACACTTCTATTATTTTTCGATCTTAGGAGACTACATACAAAAAAGAGACCACACTGGAGTCTTATTTTTAGACTCTCTAAAAATGAAAACACCATCGAGCATTTACTTTCTCGAGCTCGCTAAAAATCCACAAGATTGTGTCATAACGGTGTCTTTAGGTGCCACTACATATAATATTACAATATGGAAGCTTCTCCCAATTGGGTCACCTTTGTTAATAGTATTATACGATGAGTCTTCCTTGGATCCCCTGGACATCACTAATCCAGTTACTTCCCTTAGTATTTCCCATTTGCAGTTATCTTCCCGATATTACAACTATGATCCCTCTCCCATGAGTTAGTTTCATTTTCTTCCAGGTTAGCCATGTCATCATACTATGAAAAAAAGAGGTTTGAGTCCCTCGTACTCCCCTGCCCCTATTCCCCCATTCATTGTGTCAGTCCCCAGATTGGTCCACATCCTTGGTTATCCCCCTTGTGCTTCTAGTCAAGGACACATCATTGCCTTGATTAGTTGCAGGTCCCCCTCTATCAATGACAACACATATATTCCAGAGGATAGACCCAAAGGTCCTTGTATCCTAGTTTCATCCACCTCATTGATGAGTTCCTTATACCACTTAAGAAGGAGTCATTAGTTCCTCTTGAGATGGTTATGTCTCACGTGCTCGAATTCAATTACATCATCGCACCATTGAGATTCGTACATGCTATTGGTTCGTTCATTATTTGGTCGAAGACCCTGGTTTTCACCTAACTCTAGCACATTGGTGAGTCTACTATGCGACCCACATAGTTTCATGTCCCTTTTGATTTCCAGGTTGTGTTGACAACAATGTTCGGAAGCCCCCATTGTTGTGCTTCCATGTATCTCTAGTACTTGATGCTACATATTGTACCATGAAGATTCTAACTCTCAGTCATTGAGTCCATATATATGTACACCTCCAGATTTAGCAAAGCATCAGTTGTGATGATATTGCATTCCATGAGAATTTCATTGTTCCTATGTATTTGTTCTTCCAATCAGCATTGTATTCAGCCTCTCAATGAGGCCACCATTATGTATCATCATTTGTATATGTATTGATCGACTCCCATATCTTTTAGTCTTGATCCCATTATTTATTCTTTTGACATTGTTACAAGCATGGGTATGTCCTCCTTGTCCATATACATGTCACACATTATATGTATCTCACCCATTGTTGGGAACCATTAATAAAAAAACAAAAGCCACCGTAGTTCGAACGAGAAAGCTCCACTTCTCTGCAGGTTTCTATAGTCTCTCCACTATTCCCATGATCCTATGATGTCCATCTGCCATATGATGAGCTATTTCCCTCACACATCAGGGGATAATCTGTTAACAAAAAAAATTGTTCACCTAGCTCAACATGGTCTAAACCTCATACATACATCAAATTCCTATCATATTTCCCTTACTTTTGACCTTCACAATTGTATTTCCACAAAAAATGGTCCAAAAAATTATTATTTACTATGGTTTACCCTCACTTTCTCCAAAAAATGGGTCAAAAACCCTAAAAAGGGTTCAAAAACCCTAAAAAAGGAGAAAAGATCATAAAACCATAGGAAAATACCATGGGTAACCACATTGGGTCAAAAAACCCTAGAACCATTCTATAAATAGATTGTGAAGGGCTCTCCCAAAATAACTTTTTCCCCATTATTGTGAGTACGTTGGGACACCTTTTTCTCTTAGGTATTCACACACCCTTTTTCCATCATCTCGTTTGCATACCATTCCCACTTAGTACGTTGAGACATCCTTCGTACCCATCTGGAGAACTAGCCTGTGGAGAGGAGGACCACTTCTAAGGCTGCCACAGTGGCCCACTTTACAAGAAAGAATGTATAACATTTGTTTATTTATATTTTATTTAGTTTATCCCTTGTATATATGTATTTTTCTTTTTGTTACTCATCTTGTTTGTTGTCTTAGTTTTTCATGAACTCTCCCTTATAGCCCCATTGGCGTAAGGCTGGTGTTTTTTCACGTAATAGGGGTAAAAACCCCGTTACATTTGGTATTTCTTCTTCTTGGATTTTGAAATTGCTTGGATAATATTCCAAACATGAAATACAACTCAGTGACAATGGATAAATTACATCATCCTCGCAATAGCAGGGGAACATCTCCCAATTTGGACTAGGGGCACTATTTGTGAAAAGTATTAAGTGATTAATCAAATATCCAACAATTTAAATTGTCAACCCGATAAGAGTGTAAACTTGTGAGTTACAGGAAAAATATATGCAGGTTCAAGCTAACACTGACTTAATCTAACATTTGAAAAGGAAACACACACAACTGAAATGGAATTAAAATCTAGAAAATCGTGAAATTGCGTTAAAGGAAACTAATCTAATGCCTAGAAATAAAACACACGACTGAAATTGAATCTAATTAGGAAAGCATGAAATTGCATGAAAAGAAATCTAATGCATAAATTAAACTTGGTAAAGAAAGTGTTAAATCATCAAACACATGTGACAAATGATAATCAACAAATGACAAATGATAAATAATTCAAAATAACAAATCTATTATGGAGAAATCAAAATATTTATTCTAATTTATTAAATCCATTACAAAATTATCAAATACATGACTAATTCTCAAAAATATAAACTATTTCTCTATGTCTCTATTTCTAGAGAGGCCTCCACTCCTCCCAAATGAAGAGAGAGCACTCTTATATATACATTCAAGTTGCTTTGAAAAGAGAGAAAATGTAGATCCACTTTTCTCTAAACCTATTTTCCATAAATAAAAAATATTTATCCCTTTAAATCCTCACAAATCCTCTCATAAATCCTTAATATCTTTGAAAATAAATTCCATCCATATCTTCATGATTTTCCTCCTTTGAATATGCTTGAATACTTATCTTCAAATCTCCTCCAAATCTCCACATGTTGGGAAAAATATTTGAGAAGCTTGAATAATAATTTTGTTGAAAACTTCACATATTCCTACACATTACAAAACTCATCCAATTTTGAGATATAAATGAAAATATTTCAATTTTCTAATATTTAAGCACAAATTCTCTCAAAATACATAAAATAATTATTTGGAAAATACTAGAGCTAAACCCATATTTAATTATGAAAACGGTATTACTGAATGGTTTATAGAGTGATGGAATATTGATAATGTAAAAAATGGTGGAAGTAAAAGAGGATTAAAGTGTGATATTTTGGAAGCCAAACACTCCCCCAACTAAACATGTTGCATGTCCTCATGCAACTTTGCATTGAGTTTCTTTTGAACCTTTGGCTTTGCAAGATTATGTTTTAGAAAATCATGCCATGACTTGAGATATTTGAGTGGCGGTTGATTTTTATGGTTGGTTCTTGTGTAAGAACCATGAATGCTACAAGTATTGGTTCTTGTATACCAACACTTGACTTTTATTTCCTCTTATTTTCTTTGTTTTTCTTTTTTTTTTAAATTTTTTTTCTTTTATTCTCTCTTTTTTTTAACAAACATTACTTGAACATGTGCATGCTCTCAAAATTTTGAATCACTAATATACATATCCATTGAATCCTTCTCATATTTTGAATTTAGAATCAACTTACAATAAAAATAAGCTGGGAGAAACATGTTGATGAAAGGTAATGGAATGTAGAATATGACAATGAATATCCCCCCTCCAACTCAAGGTATTTTCTATCTATGAGGAAGGAAATGTAATGTGGTAAGGGGATTTTCCAAATTCATTATTTTTAGTATTCAAGGATTTACATGATTAAAGATTAGAAAACAACATACCTTCACTTACCCAAAAAGTTGGTGGACTATGCAAGAGGAATGTAGTTGATGCTACTGTTGGATCACAGAATGGGAAGTGAAGGAATTTGAACTACTTGGTTGTATGAGTTAAAAGCTAAAAGTGGAACTATGGTACTCTCTTATGGCTGGAAGTATGTTGTTGTAAAACGGTTGATGGAGTCATAAAAAGTATGTATTATTCACATGCTACAAAAACCGATGGTACAATTCTAGTCATGCGAATAAATGTGTCAAGGTCGAGCATGAAAATAATTCATTGGATTACCAGCCACTGATGAATCTCATTAACCAATGTGAGCCAAACTCACCACTGATGTCAATGAGTGCCAAGGTACCTAAATACGTCTTGCGAGGTGCGAATAAATGAGATGATTTCAAGCCACTTGCAAGATCCAATGATCAAGGGACATTGATGTATTCCCATGATTGTTAGCGAGAGAACTTTCCATTAGGGAATGCAAGCCTCAAGGTACTAATAAGGAACTCTAGTCTCTATCCCAGATAAGGTGTTGAGGTCGGTGGGGAAAGACTTGTTGAAAGGTAGGCCTTAAGGAATCCCACATCAGTCAACGCGAGTTGTACAAAATGATTGGTAGGACTATAGATGAAAAGGTCTCACAGTCAAACAGTTCTTATGGCAAGAAAAATAAGGCAATGTAGTCATGGAAAGGGAGCTGAATGGTTTTATTTATGAAGAAAAAAATGAACTAAAAGTAAGGAAGGGATGTATGCAACTCAGAAAGGAATTCATGTGTGAAGTCATGATGGATAAGGAAATGAAAGGTGGACTTCAATACATGGATGACGAATAATCTTGGAAGGAGAAGGGTAAGTGATCATGTCATGGCGTAATTGATTTTCTAAAAGATGGATTTTTTGCGTAATATAGCACGACATGTTCGATGAAAAGTTTAGCTCCTTCAATGTTGCATGTTTTATTGTAATTTTTGAAGATCACTTCTATATGAAATTGGATTGTCTTTGGACCAATAAAGGGTTAGCACTAATCCTGCAACAAAATGGTGAGAGCATTGAAAAACATAGTGCAAAAAGAAATGCTAGGAAATCAAATTCAACAATAAAAATGTATTATTTACCAATTGGCCCTATTGCATCGTTGGCAATCGTCTTCGTGAATCCCTGTTTAAGTGACTTCAAAGAAAAAAATTCTAGCATAAAGGCATGATTCCATTGATGTTTTCAGGAAGTTTTAAAAAACATTTGCCAAATTTTATTTATTTATATTTTTTTACAATTTTATTTATTTTTTATGATTAAAATAAATGTTATTTTTATTTTGTGTGTTGTTGTTGTCTTTTAAATTAATTTTTTTTTAACTTTTTATTTGTTGTCAAAAACAAGAAAGCAAATTTTATATTGGTTTATTTGTTTTCAAATTGTAATGGGAAAACTACAAAATAACCCAAAACCTTAGTTTACAAATTGCAATCACCATACAAAAATTTTCATTCTCGATTTGCAAACAATTCTCAATCTTTGTGTGACAAAGTAAATGAGAAACTTAGGGTTCAAAATAGTTGCACATGAGAAAATGACCACCACATTTGTAGGTATAGCAACTCAAATCTCGGACTATGGGAAAATAATATCCATCGAAGTCGTCCTGCATTTTATCAATGTAATATGATGAATCTTCTCTTTCTCTGGAAATTGATAATCACCTATAGTGTAATAGTGTATTTTCTACACGCTGAGAGGGTACGGTGAAAAAACAATGTCTTCCAATGTGACTTCGTCTTGAAAAGAAAGACAAGGATAAAAATACCATATCCCCTTCTTGACAATGGTCACATGGCATCTGGTCGCTCTCACCATTCCAACATGCACCAAATATTGCAGGGATCCAAAACATATCCCCATCAATCCAACCCTAGAGAGAGTGACTGAGTCATTGAAGCGAGAGATGGTATATAGAAACTCTATGGAATGTAAGGTGGAAAATGTGAAAGCGTGTATGCAGTCTCCTTTCTTCATTGAAATTTTGGAGGAAAGATAGGTTTGGGTTCATGTTATGTTAAAAATGGGACCTCTACATAATTGGAAAGCTATTCTAGCTCTTCCATATCATCCCAAGGAACACAAAGGTAACCATTATTGTTTTCATCAGTTTTTAGAACATTGTAAGCTATGAAACTCTTTCCATCCAGAGAAAAATTGCAGCTAACATTCTCTGTCAAGCTTCCAAAATGTCTCACTGCTTCAAGCCATGCCACCACTAGATACAAATTGCCTTTCTTCATTGAAACCTATTTTGGCCACTTCCACGCCCGCGCATTGAGAATTTGCATGGCCACACCAACATTATTGACATCAAAACCACATACTGGATCGGGTATGAAATAGCTTACTAGACAAGAGACAAACTCATATTCGTCATTGCAAACCGTTGATATTCCTATGTTTCCCTCACTGGATAGAGCAATTACACTTTCAATATCAGGCTCTGTCAATGTGGCTTGGGGCTTGTGATGAGAAAAACCAATATCATAGCGAAACCTAGTTGCACCTAACCAGACATGGCATCAAACTTTTAGATTGCATACATTGTTGCTCTACCCCAATTCATACATACATGAATCGGACCAGAAGAGAGCACAATGAATTCCTACACTTTATCTCTTGGCTTGGGAGATGTGCGATACACAGGTTTCGAGTAGGATTATGTAAATATGAATCGAATGATATGAAAGGAAAAGACAAGTAGTTTATCTCAATCCCATGTAAGCACGATCTCTCATGAATTGTGTGCAGATGGAGTCGGCATAATGAATTGGCAATGGCCAAATAGAAATAAATCTCGCATGAGGATTTGGAGCAGTCAAAACCGCCACGAAGGATTAGTCAAAGCCCACAAGAAAAGATATGTTGGCCCGATCAAAAGACTGCACAATATTAGGACTTTGATCTCATGCAATGATATTTTGGTAAAAGCATCCAAAGATAATGGGACTCCAACAAAATACGTGAAAATGGTTTTTTTTTAATCCATGTATTGAGATCGACTCGTTGGAAACCTAATAGATAGAGTAATAAATATCAACACCAGAGGAGGAGTGATGGGCATGAATTAGTATTCTACCAGCTACAATGTCGAATATTAAGACGTTACAATCCAATATATTGGCGCTCTTTCCATGCAAAATATGCCAAAATTAAACATGTAATCGTGATTAGATGGTTAAGAGGAGCTGGTGTAGACAAACAAGAGACACGCCTTATCATGTAAAAAATGAGATCTCTGGTTTTTTTCACGTGCTTTTTGGGTATATTTGCAACAAACATACCCAACTAATCAGGTCGACGATGAGAATGGTTGCTTTCGAATTGATTGAGTTGTTGCGTTTATTCTCCACAAATGATTTCTCTGTCAATCAAGCTCTTTCTAGAACTATCAACGATATGGGTGCGTCGACCACCATTTTCGAATATTTTTTTTTAAACCCGGATTTGTTGTGTGTGTTTACATTTTTGTAGTGATGATTTTGATGTTGTAAATCAATGCCGTTGGTATTGATTATGTGAAATTATTTTGTTGTTGCTATTTTTTTTAGGTTGCAAGCAGGGATCGCGATGACAAGAAAGTGAACTCTTCCTTGTACCCAAGCTTAGGTTATAAAACCAAATCAATGCTACTAATCAGTGAGGTGTTATTCATTGTCAATCAAAGTGTACGTGGAAGCAATAAGTTAGAAAGGAATTAATATGAACCTAGGGTTGGTATTGAAAAAGTTTCATATTCTGATTTTGTTGTTTTTGCAGGTTGAGCATGCAAGGCCGAACGAAGTAAAGTTGTGTCTATAGCCATGCTTTTGGTAAGGGTATCATGCTCACAAAAAAATAGTATATGCATTATTCTTATATTTCTAATTACAAACTAAATGTTTTTTTTATTGGTTTGTTTGCAGAATTTTTTAAGGTCAAAAGATGACCGTGTAGAGAAGAATTTCACTTTTGAAGTTATTTGATTTTTTATGTTTTGGTTTTATTTGTATCCTAAAAACAAAAATCATCAAATCAATATAAGAGAAATTAAAATGAGAAAATCTTTGTTTTAGCAAATAGAGGACTCAACTCAAAAGAAAAAATTGAAGCATATTTACATCACTAGTTTTCCTGAAAATGTTAGAGACATCCTACTTTCTGATCGTTGAGATCGCACGAAGTGGAGGAGAGCATACTTATTCAAAAACTAAAACAAAAAATAAAAATGACATTGTTTTATTGATTATCCTACCTATTCTATGCTAATTGGGAATTAGAAATTAATTACCTGTAAGCATATTTACAATTTAACCATTCGCGCAATAATAATAAAAATATGTCATTTTCAATTTTGTAAATGAAAAATGGAAATATACCATAATGTGCAAAATTAGTTTTAAATGTGTGATTTAACGAAATAAAAACAAAAAACACTAATCTAACCTAGTACTTACTTGAAACCATTGTTCAATGATGATTTCATATGTAATGCCCTGGTTTTGACCCCGTTGCATTAAATGTATATGATGTATATATTGTAATGATCATGGTGTGGAGCTAAAGGCCAAGGCCCCGCCATTGATCGGTTATGCTATGTTTTGGGATGTAAGATTGTCACCGATGGTATATCGGGGCATGCGGCACATATTAAGTTTTAGTATCATGTAAATATGCATCTATAATAAAAATAAACACAACCAGCTACGGTCGCGGCAACTAAATCGAATGGGGCATGATTTTCCCAAGGATAAGGAGGTAAGGGGGGGATTTGTCCAACTTTGGCTAAAATGAGCAAAACCCATGTGTCTTATTCCCTTGTTTTTATTTCCAACCACTCTCATTGAAGAATTACTGCTGGTGGTTGAAGTAGTTAATGATTTTGGGGGCTGGGGTGGCAGGACTATCAGTCTTCACCCACACGCACCCTCTACCCACGATTTTGGCTGTTCATCTCCTCACGCAGATATTCATCTTCACTCCACGAGTTGCTGAGCACCCACAAATGCAAATTCACGTCCTCCTGGAAGCAATTCACCTTCACGCACTTCCCATTTGGCTGCTTATTGATTTCATGCACAGGAATTTTTCCTGGGTTTTAACCACACGATTTTCTTCTGCAATTCGCGTCCTCTCTATTGCTGGGCATTCTCACGCAGAGGATTCCTTTCCCGTTTTTGGTCTCACACATAGAAATTTCTGGGTTTTACCCACGTAGCTTCTTTCCCCGCGGATTTGCAGATGGTGTGGCCGTATCCTGTACTCACAGGACGATTGTGGGTTCTGCATTGTTGCTCACGCCCACCCACAGGTTGAGAGACTGTGATTTTTCCCCAGCTCTGTCTATATACGTTTTCTTGGTGATTTCATTGCCCAGGATGGGCTGTGCTTTTCCATATTGTTGACTGTGATCATTGTGGTCTTCTTACATGTTGGTGGCTATTGTAAATTTGCCTGAGAGTCATTATTGGCCCTATCGTGGCCAAAATGACTCAGAGTTCGTTTTCCTGTTAAGCTGTGAGAGCTAAGTTGATTGCCTGAGTGCAATTGTTGGTCTTTGGACTGTGTGAGGAGTAAGGGTGTTGGCTTGGTTGCTTGATAAACCTGGTGCTAGAAACCACACAGACAGAGCTAGAGGGCTGGCCTTCTTCTCCATCACCCCTGAATAGCACTGGAAGGGAATGCAGGGCCTGAGGGACTGTGTAGCAGAGAAGGGACTGATTCCTTGTGTTGGGTGTGGATGGGTGTCTTAGAGGTCAGGCTAGTTCGAGTGTAGGTGCTCTTGGCTCTGTAATGAGCTCACCAGCTTAGCAAATTGCCTTCATCAACTCCTTAATGGCCTGATAAACCCAACTTGGTTGGCTTGGCTATGTGTTGTTGTGTATCCTAGCTATGTGTAAGCCTGCTAGTTCCCTTATTCCTTGGAGAATCATGCCCAGCTCGGGGGTGGCAGCGTTGCTGAGATATTGATGAGCACACTGGCCTATGGTTGGGTGGAACGTTGCAGCGACGTAGCTGGTTGCAGAGCTAAGCTTTCATAAGATAAGTAATCTTGTGCATTTTACCTCTGCAACTATATTTCTATTAATGAAAATAATGAACATGTTGAAGAATGCTTGCCTAGATGCATGTTAATTCCGCTGTGCAAGGATAATTAATCATAGCTGTGCATAATCTACAATTGTAGTTGTGTATGTTAAATGAATTGCTTTTAGCATGTTATACTGCAGTGCATTCTCTCTTTCGGCATTTTGTTTTATGAAATTTTTAAGCCTGTACATGTTCATGGGCACTTAGCCCAGTCTGATTGAGCTTGGAGTCATGTCCTCTTTGCCGGCCGAAGGCATGGGGACGTGACAGTAATGGTATCAGAGCATTGAGTTGCAGCATGGGCCTGCATGAGCCGCCAAGATGCAGTAACAGGGGTTACATTTCGTGCTGCCCAGCCGAACCAGTGGAAGACTGTGAAAAATTTGAATTGGGGAAATTTTTGTTGAAATGTTGAGCAGTCGGAAGGGTAGGAGAAGTAAAGCTTCCGCCGTAGCAGAAGGTTTCAGGAATTTCCTGTCCGCTATAGCGGAAGGTTTTGTGAAGTTCCTACCCACTGTAGCGGAAGGTTTCATGATCTCCCCACCCGCCATTTTGGATGACAGAGTGATTATGCAGCCGATCGTAGAGTCACCCGACCGCCGACGCCATAGAAAAGTTGAAAATCGGCTAAGTATGGGACGGTCGGGCCATCGGAGGAAGTGAAATTTTGCCGTTGCGGAAGGTTTCACAATATTTTCATCCACCGTTGCGGGCGGATCAGTGAAGTCCCTCTCCCGCCGTTGTGGACGGCGAATCGCTTCGGCTTCCAATTGGAAAGTCCGCCGACAGCCGACACAGTAAAAGAAAGATTGAAACTTTGGCTAAGTGTCGGAATGATCGGAAGGGAGAGTGGTCCGACGTCCGACGTTATGAGAGTGGTCCAACATCCGACATTCAAGTTGTTGCAAGCGCCGATCGGAAGAGCCGACAAAGTGGGCGTCCGCCGTTGCGGACGGATTGGTAAAGTTTCCCGCCCGCCGTTGCGGACGGCGAATTGATTTGGCTTCCGACCCAAAAGTCAGCCGACGTCCGACGTCAGTGCCAATTCGGAAGGTTTGGAACTTTGTGTGAGCCACCGTTGCGGAAGGCTCGGAGCTTTCGAGCGTCCACCGTTGCGGAAGCTAGAGGCATCTGCCGGCCGATTAAGAAGACTTCCGACGACGTAGGAGAAAGTGCGTCAATCAGAGGAAGAAAGGGAAGGAGCGTCCGACGTTGCGAAAGGCTGGAACTTCCAGGGGAGCCGCCGTTGCGGCTGCGCAGATGAATAGACCGCCCAATTCCAAAGGCTTCCGACAGCCGATTCGGCGGAGGAGAGAATGATAAAGGAGCCGACACTGCGGAAGGAAGGATAGTTTTGGGGGCCGATTTCAACTGTTGTTCTTCAGGGAAATTTTCAGGGGATAAAATGAGAAAATTGGCAGCGATCTAATGCGCCAGATTGCGCGAAAATCAACAATTTACAAAACAAAACAAAACAAAAAAAAAAACGAGGGCGCTGCCCTCGACCCGCCCTGCAGTGGCGAGCCACAAGGGGGCAAGCCCCCTTCACCCCCGTCGTCCCCCTCAGATAGACGTTCTTGGATGAAGGAAATTTTGTGTGTTTGGGCATTTGCAATTTTATGATTATTTCCAGAAAAGGTAAATGATTATGATTTATATCAATGTTAGGCATCTAACAATTGTGTTGTTATTAACACGTTTGCAGAATCATAGTTACCCTCAAGGGCAGTATTCCAGGTAGTGCAGTTGGTAAGTAAGTTGCGGTTCAGTATGAGAACACATGATGGGTATGATGCTCGGGATTCTGATGAGCATGCTCGAGATGCCATGGGAGAGAATGTCCGTAATAGGAATGATGACATAGAGTCAAATGGAAGGAGATTCCAAGAGACACCATCTGATGTTGCAGCTACTATGAGGAGCTTAATTAAAGCCCAAGAAGAGCAACATCAGTTGAATGCTGCTATGTTGCAGAGTTTGACAGACTTGCATAAGAAGATAGATTCTGGACAAGGTACAGCAAGACCAGAAGGAAGTAAGAGCAATACTAGGAGAAGGAGAAGAACTTCTAGTGGTTCATCCGATTCCGAAGAGTCCAGTGGGGATTCCAGTTCATCTTCCCATAGAAGGAAAAGAAAGAGACACCATAGGAATCGCACTCGAGATGAATTCAAGAAGGATAAACCTCCTACGTTTGATGGTGAGATAAAGACTGGACAAGAGGCTGAAGCTTGGCTTCTTGGTATTAAAAAGTACTTTCAAGTGCATGACTATTCGGGAAACATGAAGGCAAGAGTTGCCATATTCAATCTGAATGGAAGAGCATCCATTTGGTGGGAACACTTCAAGCAAGTGAAGAGGATCAGTGAAAGGAGACTGAAGTGGAAACAGTTCAAGAAGTATTTTAAGCAGAAATACCTCTCTGACAGGTATTATGATGACAAGATTAAGGAGTTCCATGAGCTGAGATTGGGACATCAGACCATGGAAGAATATGCTAACAAGTTTTTGGAGCTGTTGAGGTATGTTCGGTACATCAGAGATGAGAAAGTGAAGGTCCAGCGTTTTCTAAGTGGATTACCTCAGTCTTACAAAGATAGAATTGAGTTTTATGAACCTAGAACTCTTGAAGAAGCAATAAGAAAGGCTAAGTATTGCTATGAGCAAAGCAAGGGTAAGCCAGATTACCATAAGGCATGGAAGGACAAGAAGAATGAGAAGTTTGACCAGAGAAGGAAAGGTTTCAAACCTTCTAGCTTCAGGAATCAGCAGAAGCAGCCATCTCAAGCTGCGAGTAAGCCAGTTGGAGTGACCGGAGAGAAGCCTAAAGATCCACAATAGAATAGAGGGCCACTTCAATGTTGGAAATGTGGAGGACCCCACATGCGCAGAAATTGCCCACTCGAGAATGAGAGTGCCAGACCAGCTTATAATGTTCAAGGAGTAGAAACAGTGGGTCAAGTAGCAAGGGCAGTTCCTAGGATCTATGCAGCACTGGAGGACCGCCAGGCAGATCACCAGTCAGCTGTGGTTGAAGTAGCAGGTAAGATTGTTGAGCAATCTGTTTCTATTTTGATTGACCCGGGTTCTACTCACAGTTACATTACTCCTAGAGTAGTGGATATGTGTGCTTTTAAGAAAGTCAAGCATAGGAAGTCTTGGTTAGTTCAGCTAGCCACTGGAACTAAGAGAAAGGTCAGTGAAGTGGTAGAGAAATGTCCATTGGTCATGAATGGATTGGCCACTTGTGTAGATCTGAATGTGCTACCGCTTGGTTCCTATGATGTTCTCATTGGAATGGATTGGTTAGAAGCTCATAGGGTGAAGCTTGATTGCTACAATAATACTTTTGAATGCATGAATGAGGAAGGGAACCCAGTAGTTGTGAGAGGCATTCCAAAGGTGATTTCAGTACGACAGGTTTCAGCTATGCAGTTGAAGAAGTTCTGTAGGAAGGGTTGCCAGTTGTATGCAGCTCATATTTTGGAGGAAACGAGAGATGAAACTCCTAGGTTGGAGGACTATCAGGTGTTACAGGAATTCGGGGATGTGTTTCCTGATGAGATTCCAGGGATTCCTCCAAAGAGGGACATTGATTTCACTATTGAACTTGTGCCAGGAGCAGCACCAGTGTCCAAATCACCCTACAGGATGAGTACACCGGAGATGCTAGAATTGAAGATGCAATTGCAAGAGTTGTTGGACAAGAAGTACATTCGCCCGAGTGTGTCTCCTTGGGGAGCACTGGTTCTGTTTGTTAAAAAGAAAGATGGTACACTCAGGTTATGTATTGATTATAGACAGTTGAACAAGGTTACTGTGAAGAATAAGTATCCTTTGCCTAGGATTGATGACCTCTTTGATCAAATGAGAGGAGCAAAGGTATTTTCTAAGATTGACTTGAGGTCTGGTTACCATCAGGTGAGAATCAAGGATGAAGACATTCATAAGACAGCCTTTAGGACAAGGTATGGGCACTATGAGTTTGTAGTGGTACCATTTGGTCTTACAAATGCGCCAGCTACATTTATGTGCCTTATGAATAGTGTTTTCAGCAAGTATTTGGACAAGTTTGTTCTTGTTTTCCTTGATGACATTATTGTTTACTCTAAGAATGAGAAAGAACATGAAGAGCATTTGATATTGACATTGCAAGTGCTCAAGGAGCATCAGTTGTATGCAAAACTGAGCAAGTGTGACTTCTATAGAGATAGAATTCAGTATTTGGGTCACATTATCTCAGAGGAGGGTATATCTGTGGACCCTGAAAAGATAGAAGCCATTATGAATTGGCCTACTCCAAGAAATGTGACAGATGTAAGATCTTTCATGGGACTTGCAGGATACTACAGGAGATTCATTGAGGGATTCTCCAAAGTTGCACATGCAATCACTTCTTTGCAAAATAAGGGGAGGAAGTTTGAATGGACATCGAGGTGTGAGGAAAGCTTCCAGCAGTTGAAGAATCTTCTCACTAGTGCGCCAGTATTGAAAGTTGCAGATCCAGAGAGAGATTTTGTGGTGTGTACCGATGCATGTGGACAAGGGCTTGGAGGAGTCCTTATGCAAGACAACCATGTGATATGTTATGAGTCAAGAAAGCTGAAGGAGCATGAGAAGAACTATGCCACTCATGATCTAGAGCTTGCAGCCATAGTACATGCTCTCAAGATGTGGAGACATTACTTGATGGGCAGGAGGTTTGAGCTCAGAACCTGTGGACTGAAGTATCTGTTTGATTAGCCTACGGTAAATGCTCGGCAAGCAAGATGGCTGGAATTTTTATGTGAGTTTGATTTTGAGATCAAGCACATAAAAGGGAAGGAAAATAAGGTAGATGATGCACTCAGCAGAAAAATGCAAGAAATGCATGTGGCATCTCTTAGTATTTGCCAATCATATTTGAGGCAGCAGATTGTTAGTCATGCTGCTGGAGATGAATTGTATGAGCAAGTAAAGGACAAGTTGTGGCAGCAAAGTCTTGAGAAAAGGTATGAGGGATATAAATTGGAAGGAGATGGGATTCTCACTTATAAAGGCAGAATTTATATTCCAGGTGTGGTAGATTTGAGGAGATTTTTTATGGATGAAATCCATCAAGCTCCGTATTCTGGACACCCAGGATATCAGAAGACAATCGCTACAGCTAGAAAGCAGTACTTTTGGCTAGGTATGAAAAAGGATATGGCCGAGTACATTTCAAGGTGTATGAAATGTCAGCAAGTGAAGGTTGAGCATCAACATCCAGCAGGTTTGTTGCAGCCTTTGCCAGTTCCAGAATGGAAATGGGAAGTTATTTCCATGGATTTTATTACAGGATTGCCAATGACTTGGAGACAACATGATTCCATCATGGTTGTGGTAGGCAAGTTGACAAAGGCAGCACATTTTATACCGGTTAAGTCTACGTATGAGGCTGGTGACATTGCAAAGATCTTCATGAAGGAGATATTTAAATTGCATGGGTTGCTGAAGGCAATAGTATCTGACAGAGACGTCAAGTTTACTTCCAACTTTTGGAAGGGGTTGTTTGCAAATTTGGGTACAAAGCTAAACTTCAGCACTGCATACCATCCTCAGACAGATGGTCAAACCGAGAGAGTTAATCAGGTGCTTGAAGACATGCTTCGCATGTATGTGATGGACAAACCAACCAAGTGGGAAGATTACCTACACTTGGTAGAGTTTGCTTATAACAATGGGCAGCAGGCATCCTTGGGGATGAGTCCATATGAAGCTTTGTATGGAAGAAGGTGTAGGACACCAGTGACTTGGGATAATCCAGTGAACAGGATTGTGCTTGGACTGGAATTGCTCAAGGAAATGGAGCAAGAGGTTGTAAAGATCAGACAGAAGCTGAAAGCAGCACAGGACAGGCAGAAAATCTATGCAGATAAGCATAGGGTGAACAGAGAATTTAGTGTTGGGGATCATGTTTACCTCAGAGTGAGGGAAAGGAAGAGTTCCTTGAAGCTTGGAAGTTGTGCCAAGTTGTCACCGAGATATTGTGGGCCGTTTGAAGTGCTTGAAAGAATAGGGCCAGTTGCATATAGACTTGCATTGCCTGCTAGCACTAGAGCTCATAATGTTTTTCATGTTTCTTTGCTTAAGAGATATGTACATGATCCTAACCATGTGATAAATTGGGATGTGATTCAGGTGGAACCCGAGGGAGAGTTCCGAATCAAGCCAATGCGCATCCTCGACAGGAAGGTCACAATGCTCCGGAACCGAGCCATAGGTCAGGTAAAGGTGCAATGGGAGCACTTCGGACCTGAAGAGGCTACATGGGAGCTGGAGGATGCCATGCGATTGGCACATCCATTTTTGTTCAATTCTGCGGAACACTGAGGCGATGCCAGTGTAGCATTTTGTTCAAATTGTGTGAGCACTGAGGACAGTGCTATTGAAGGGGGAGGGGAATGTAATGCCCCAGTTTTTACCCCGTTGCATTAAATGTATATGATGTATATATTGTAATGATCATGGTGTGGAGCTAAAGGCCAAGGCCCCGCCATTGATCGGTTATGCTGTGTTTTGGGATGTAAGATTGTCACCAATGGTATATCGGGGCATGCGGCACATATTAAGTTTTAGCATCATGTAAATATGCATCTATAATAAAAATAAACACAACCAGCTACGGTCGTGGCAACTAAATCGAATGGGGCATGATTTTCCCAAGGATAAGGAGGTAAGGGGGGGATTTGTCCAACTTTGGCTAAAATGAGCAAAACCCATGTGTCTTATTCCCTTGTTTTTATTTCCAACCACTCTCATTGAAGAATTACTGCTGGTGGTTGAAGTAGTTAATGATTTTGGGGGTTGGGGTGGCAGGACTGTCAGTCTTCACCCACACGCACCCTCTACCCACGATTTTGGCTGTTCATCTCCTCACGCAGATATTCATCTTCACTCCACGAGTTGCTGAGCACCCACAACTGCAAATTCACGTCCTCCTGGAAGCAATTCACCTTCACGCACTTCCCATTTGGATGCTTATTGCTTTCACGCACAGGAATTTTTCCTGGGTTTTAACCACATGATTTTCTTCTGCAATTCGCGTCCTCTCTATTGCTGGGCATTCTCACGCAGAGGATTCCTTTCCCGTTTTTGGTCTCACACACAGAAATTTCTGGGTTTTACCCACGTAGCTTCTTTCCCCACGGATTTGCGGATGGTGTGGCCGTATCCTGTACTCACAGGACGATTGTGGGTTCTGCATTGTTGCTCACGCCCACCCACAGGTTGAGAGACTGTGATTTTTCCCCAGCTCTGTCTGTATACGTTTTCTTGGTGATTTCATTGCCCAGGACGGGCTGTGCTTTTCCATATTGTTGACTGTGATCATTGTGGTCTTCTTACATGTTGGTGGCTATTGTAAATTCGCCTGAGAGTCATTATTGGCCCTATCGTGGCCAAAATGACTCAGAGTTCGTTTTCCTGTTAAGCTGTGAGAGCTGAGTTGATTTCCTGAGTGCAATTGTTGGTCTTTGGACTGTGTGAGGAGTAAGGGTGTTGGCTTGGTTGCTTGATAAACCTGGTGCTAGAAACCACACAGACAGAGCTAGAGGGCTGGCCTTCTTCTCCATCACCCCTGAATAGCACTGGAAGTGAATGCAGGGCCTGAGGGACTGTGTAGCAGAGAAGGGACTGATTCCTTGTGTTGGGTGTGGATGGGTGTCGTAGAGGTCAGGCTAGTTCGAGTGTAGGTGCTCTTGGCTCTGTAATGAGCTCACCAGCTTAGCAAATTGCCTTCATCAACTCCTTAATGGCCTGATAAACCCAACTTGGTTGGCTTGGCTGTGTGTTGTTGTGTATCCTAGCTATGTGTAAGCCTGCTAGTTCCCTTATTCCTTGGAGAATCATGCCCAGCTCGGGGGTGGCAGCGTTGCTGAGATATTGATGAGCACGCTGGCCTATGGTTGGGTGGAACGTTGCAGCAACGTAGCTGGTTGCGGAGCTAAGCTTTCATAAGATAAGTAATCTTGTGCATTTTACCTCTGCAACTATATTTCTATTAATGAAAATAATGAACATGTTGAAGAATGCTTGCCTAGATGCATGTTAATTCCGCTGTGCAAGGATAATTAATCATAGCTGTGCATAATCTACAATTGTAGTTGTGTATGTTAAATGAATTGCTTTTAGCATGTTATACTGCAGTGCATTCTCTCTTTCGGCATTTTGTTTTATGAAATTTTTAAGCCTGTACATGTTCATGGGCACTTAGCCCAGTCTGATTGAGCTTGGAGTCATGTCCTCTTTGCCGGCCGAAGGCATGGGGACGTGACATCATATGAGTGATTTATGTCTTGATTCAGCTCACCGGAAACCTCTTCTTTGTCCTCCTCGATCTCTTGTTTGAATAGTTGTTCCTCATTTGATATACAGGTTTTTTTTTTCACTTCAGGAGGAGGGGTTAAGATTTTCGATGCTGTCAATATCTCCTCTTCCTAAGAAGAGGAGATATCGACTTTTTTTAGGATATGAGTGTTTTGGTCCACAGTTAAGTGTATCATCAAACTTAGGTTGTTGGTATTCATGTACTTTCATATAGAAAAAAAAAACACCAAAACAAATTGAAATCTAAATCTAAAACTATACAAATAAAACTAATGGAAAAAATAAAATCACTCTTTGGATAAATTTACATTACACTCTTGTATAAATGAAAATAAAAAACTTAAGAAATGAAACCAACTTCGAAATTAGGTGTTGTGGGTGCAACTTGGTACGCAATGAAAACTAGTGTATAGTGAAAGAAATCCAAACTTAAATACTTTTCTATACTAACAACAAAATGATCGCTCTGCCAGGGTTTCTAGCCTGACATTGGCCTAGGGTTCCTATCATCGCGCTGCCTCCTACAAGCAATGGATCTGCCAGATCTGGATCTGGATGGGCGGCATGATGGTCTGGTGGATGGGCTCTTCTGGGTCATGGCCTCTCAGCCAGCAGCAAAAAATGCCCCCATGGATTCTCATTTTGTCAAGCTTGTCAAAGTACCAGAAGTCACCCTCTCTTCGATGGCATCCAAATTCAAGGCAGTCGCCTTACATGAAAAAGGACTTGTTGGTGATTTTACAAGTCTATGGACATCCCCTCACTCCATCTAAATATGGCTGAAAAAAAAATCGAGACCTCTGATCCAAGGAGAAGAACAGCAAAAAAAATCGGAAGTGGTTTCTTCATTTTTTTGTTCGAGAAAAAAGAATATAGAGATATAATATTCAAGAACGATCTGTACTTCATGGGACCAAGAGGTATGTATCTCAATAAATGGGATCTATCTTTTTATCTGGAAAAGGAAATTTCCACTGCAGTGTCGGTGTGGGTCAAACTGTCGCACCTTTCGTTGCATTGTTGGAATGATGAGGATCTGAAAACTATTGGAAATTCCTTAGGAAAATACATAGACAAGTCAGATCCGAAGCATCCAATGTTCTCATGTGCCAAAATATGTGTGGAAGTATAGCTTGAAAAAGGTCTCTAATAAGCAATAAATATCAATATGGAAGGATGGAAACACCTCCAAACAGTTAACTATGAGAAAATACCCTTCAAATGCAAGGTCTTCCATGAATATGGAAACTTCGTAAAGTCCTGCAAAAAGAAAACATGGTTAGAATAGGGGGATATCACAAGAGAGGAATGGAATGAAGTCCGTCATAGAAAAGGAAACAAAGAAACCAATCGCCAAGTGAACTGACCAGATAAAAAAAAAAAAATCAGAAAATAGCTTCCAAGACTTGGCACCAAAGGACCAAGATCAACCAGAAAAGATAGCATCAAAAAGAGGAGACCCTCTAGGAAAATAAGGGAAATGAGTCGACACTAGAAGAGATCGAAAAAACCTATGAGCCATCGTTCCCAACATAGCCGTACATTGAAGTAAGGCTAGAGACTTCACAGAATTCAAGTTCTGTCACGAGATCTAGAGCCAAGGCTCAAACGGAGGATACCTCATAAAGCAAAGAAGAAGAGTCAGAACCACTAATCAATAAAGGAAGATACTACAAGGGAGAAGGAGGAAGGTAAGCAATCGAGCCTAGATCATCTAGTAAAACCTTTCTTTTCTAAAAAGCAATCAACAGAATGGCCAGATGGAAGAAAGGATAGAGTGGGTTCTCTATCAATCAAGAAATAATGAAGCTAGTCTCCTGGAATTATTGAGGACTAAGAGGACAACAAAATGTAGAAGCAATTAAGAGATTTAAATTTACAGAAAATATAACCATCCTCGCAATTCTGGAGACTAAAATGAAAGAGGATGAAAGCCTAGCCATTATCAAAAAAAATTGGAAGAACGGAGCTGGAAAAGTTGTTAGTGCACAAGGAGCCTTAGGTGGTTTTCTAACATGGTGGGACTCATTTATTTTTAAGTTTAGATCAGTAGTTGAAAATAGGCATTGGCTCTTTGTTGAGCTGGAAAATATCGAGAGTCACAAAAATATGAGGATAGGGAATATCTATGGACCTACAGTCAATGGATCATGTTGATGTATTTGTAAATTTGGAATATATTCACTTGTATATCTTATGTATCGTACCCCAATGTTTATTCCGAGAAGTATCTGTAATGTAATTGAGTCATTTCATTCCCCGATGTTTCGATCGGGAGATTCAATAATGTAAACAAGCCATGTAAAGTCATAGAGTATAACCCTCCTTATTGATTAAGGGTTAAAGTCCCCGCAGATGTGGGGCCCTAGGGTTATTAGACTCTCCTAGAGAAGTTGGCCCTAGTGAGTTATTGTCAAGTTGAGAATTAGTATAAATAGAGAGGGTGCCTCTCTATTTAACACACATTTATACACATCCACTCACACTCAATTGTAGCGCATAACTGAGAGAGAGAGAGAGAGAGAAGAAGCTGGGACAAGAGAGAGAGAGAGACTACTACTATCGGGAGATCATCTTACTGTCTTTGGGTTTTACTTTGGGTGCTGATTCTATCTCTGAGGAATTTGTGGGGTTTTCTCCTTTATGGTTTCCCCAAGGAAAATCTGTGTGTTCATTGTCTCTTGTGATTGATTTTTGTGCTTATTATTCTCTCAGATAAGATCATAAGATCATATAGCTTAAATGTTAAAAATCTAGCATGGTATCAGAGCTAACCTGAGAAGAAGACACTGTGTAGATGTTGAAGCTAGGGCTTCCTACTTTTTGGATCTCTCTCCACATATTTTCAAAAAAAGGAGGTTGGAATGAGTCTCCTCTCTAGGGTGCATCTTTCTATTGAAGCAGAATCTGATTCTGAGCATTTTCAACTTTTGACTCGACACTACTGCCAAAAATTAGGGCTTTCCACATAAGTGGAATTTTTGAGTGAGCCCAGGCCTGGATTGATCTCCTCCCAAAAGTCAAATTTTAGAGATCAAGATCAAATTTGTTGGTTGGGTAGAACTCCGGGAAAGTCAAACCCTAATCTGCTCTTGAACCAGAAAACCAGCTCTATAGAAATTCAGTTCCAGATCCAGTTTTGACATCTTAACCTAGTAAGATCTAAATATTTTGCATTTCCATTTGAGGTTCTCTATTAATATGTCTCATCATACCAAGCTTGATGAAAATATTGAGGGAGCTGATAACTTTCGAGCTTGGAAGTATAGTATCTCCCTGGTCTTGGAAGAAAATGAGTTGGACTCTTACATCAATGAAGAGATTCCAATTCCAGAGGGAGATGAGGCTAAGGCCTTACACAAGAAGAAATTGGTCATGGCTAAGAGGATTATTGCTGATTCAAACAAGAATCACCTCATACCACAAGTGTCCTCTCTAAAGACACCTAAAGAGATGTTTGATGCCCTAACCAAGTTATTTGAAGGGAAGAACATAAACCGAAAGATGACTCTGAGAAACCAGTTGAAGAATGTAAAGATCTAGAATGCGGAGACAATCCAGTCTTACTTTACAAGGGTCTCTCATATCAAGGAACAACTTGAAGCAGTAGATGAAGAAGTAGAGAATGCATAAATTGTGATGACCACCTTGAATGGTCTCCCTAGGGCATGGAACTCTTTCATTCAAGGGATATGTGCCAAAAAGAAGCTAGTCAAGTTTAGCAGACTGTGAGAGGAATTCTCACAAGAAGAAGCTCAAATATCAGCTCGAGAAGAAAATATGGGAAGTGAAGATCGAGCTCTCACAGTACAATCCAAGAAAAGCAGAACAGACCATCACAAAGGTAAGCACTCTTGCCAAAAGAAAAACATTAGAAAGTCTAACAAAGATTTGTCTAAGTACATTTGATTTACATGTGATGAAAGAGGACACCTTGCAAGAGATTGTCCTAGAAACAAAGATAGATCTCACAAGAGGAAGGGAAAAAAGAAAGACATCATGCCCATGCTACAAAAGATGATGAGCCTTCCAAGAAGAGAATCAAACAAGAAAGTGATGATTCTTCAAGTGATGAAGAATATGTTTTGATTTCCGCTTTCACAGGAACCATCACACATGGAAGCAATGATTGGCTTATAGACAGTGGGGATTCCAAACACATGATGGGATTCAAAGAATCATTTGTGAAACTATAAATACATGAATCACCCCACAAGGTGAAACTTGGGGATGACTACCAATATCCAATAAAAGGTAGTGGAGAATCCTCCAACAAATTAGACTCTGGAAAGTCTATGAAAATGAAGGATGTCCTATTTATACTAGGACTAAAGAAGAACCTTCTCTCCATCTCTGCATTAGATGCAAAAGGTATAAGAGTTGCATTTATGGATGTCCAAGTCATCATGTAGCCAAAAGGAAAGACTATTGACAATGCAGTAGTAATTGGAGAACAAGAGGGAGGACTATACAGATTAAAGGGCCAACCAAAACAAGCTTTGGTTCATGACTCAGTAGAACCCAATGAACTTTGGAATAGAAGGCTTGCACATGTACACTATAGGGAACTACCACTTGTAAGCAAAGTTGTTGAAGGTCTTCCATAAATACAAGAAAAACATGAAGGAGTATGCAAGGGATGTGCGAAAGGAAAGAACACAAAGAAGACATTTCCAAGTAGCGAAAGAAAGGCTAAAGGAATCTTGGAAATCATTCACTCCGATGTATGTGGTCTGATGTCATCCAGTTCATTAAGCGGCTATGTATACTATGTTTCTTTCATTGATGATTTTTCTAGGAAGACATAGATATACTTCATGAAGAACAAAGATGAAGTATTTAGCAAGTTCAAGGAATTCAAAGCCTTGATCGAAAACTACACAGAGAAGAAGATCAAGATTTTTCGATCATACAATGGCGAAGAATTCACATCAAATGAATTCAAGGAATTATGCAAATATTCACGGATTAAGAGAGAGTTAACCACTCTATATAATCCACAACAGAATGGGGTTGCAGAAAGAAAGAATAGAACAATCATGGAAGCTGCAAGGGCAATGCTTCATGATCAAGATCTTCCCATGCATCTATGGGCAGAAGCGGCTAGAACAGCTGTGTATGTACAGAACCGTAATCCACATAGAGTACTCGAGAACAAGACACCTGAAGAAGTATTTTTTGGCAAGAAATCAGAAGTTGGTCATCTCATAATATTTGGTTGTCCAGTGTACATACACCTTCCAAAAGAAAAGAGGACAAAGTTAGATCCTTCAGGAAGGAAGGGTATATTTGTGGGATACTTTGAAAGCTCGAAGGCTTATAGAATATACTTCCCATGATTCAAGAAGATTGACATTAGTAAGGACATAACATTTGACGAAGACTCAGCGTACAACAAATCCAGAAAGAGACTTGCTGAAGAACCTGTAGAAACAGAAGTACCCAGAATTCATGACACAACCATGAATGAAGCAATTCCAGAAGAAGATCAAGAAATAGAAGAACCTCAAGAACCTATAGATCCACCTCGGGAGAAGAATCCTCACAAGAGGAAACCTACTTGGGTACGAGAAGCTATCCAAGGTGCAGAAATATATGGGGCTCCAAAAGAGATACACAGAGAAAGGACAAGAACCAGGTCCTGCTCCGGTTATGTATCCCTATTATGTGACTTCATTGATAAAGAACCTTCCAACTATGAAGAAGCGGCAAAAAATAAAGAATGGAAGGATGCTATGATCGAAGAGTATTAATCGATCATGAAGAATGATGTTTGGGATGTTGTCCCAAGACCAGAGGGGAAGTCTGTTGTGACTTCCAAATGGATCTATAAGATCAAGCATGCTGCAGATGGTAGCATAGAGAAATATAAAGCAATATTTGTGGCTCATGGTTTCTCCCAGAAAGAAGGAATAGATTATGAAGAAACTTTTGCTCCTATAGCCAGATATACTTCCATCAGATCGGTACTTGCTTTAGTTGCAATAATGAATTGGAAAGTACATCAGATGGATGTCAAGACAGCTTTCTTGAATGGTGTAGTAGAATATTAAGTATATGTGGAGCAGCCACTCGGTTTTGAGACACATGAAAAAGAGACTCATGTGTGTAAGTTAAAGAAAGCCCTGTACGGTTTGAAACAGGAACCCAGGACATGGCATGGAAAAATTGATAGCTTCCTATCTAGTTTGGGCTTTACCAAGAGTAAAGTGGATTCCAACCTTTACTACAAGGTTGAAGAAGGGAACGCAGTGATACTCCTAATGTATGTAGATTATCTATTTGTAACAGGTGAGGATGGGTTGATTGCTGATACAAAGAGGAATCTTGCTTTTGAGTTTGAAATGAAGGACTTGGGTATGATGCACTATTTTCTAGGCATGGAGGTGTGGTAGAATGCAGATGTAATTTCCTTGGGATAAGGGAAGTATGCAATCGAGATCCTGAAGAGGTTCGGGATGATGGACTACAAATCCATGACCACACCTATGGCATCGAACCTAAATCTATTGAGTGATGCTTCATCAGAAGCGGTTAATGCTACTATGTATCGTCAGATGATTGGGTCCTTGATGTACCTGATGAATACGAGACCATATATTTGCTTTGGTGTGAACACAGTGAGCCAGTTCCTGACAGATCTGAGACATGTTCACTTGATTGCTGCAAAGCATATTCTGAGGTACCTAAAGGGTACAGTTGATTATGGGATCAAGTATGAGGCGAATCAGAATATTAACCTGGAAGGTTATGTGGATTTAGATTGGGCAGGCAGTGCCATTGATAGAAAGAGCACTTCAAGGTGTTGCTTAAGTATGGGATCAGGTGTGATCTCATGGTTTAGTAGGAAGCAATCCTATGTGGCACTGAGTACAGGCGAAGCAGAGTATCTTGCAGCTTGTTTGGCTAGTTGTGAGGCAATGTGGCTGAGAAAGCTACTATCTAATTTATTTATCTCTAGATGGATGCTAGTTGTATATATTGAGACAACCAGAGTTGTGTGAAGCTTTCGGAGAACCTAGTGTTCCATGACAAGTCAAATCATATCGAGATCAAGTATCACTATATCATGGATATGGTGCAGAGAGGAGCAGTGAAGCTCCAGTATGTTGCAACAGACGAGCATATAGCTAGAGTAAAGTTTGAGTAATTCAGGGAGAAACTTGGTGTTCTCCAAATCAAGGTTCCCTCCAAAGGGAATTGATGTGTCCGTTGGCCTTTCTGACATGGTAGAAGGTTGAGCTTCACATGGTTAGATGTAAGTGCAGATATGCTTTGATGTGATTGTGGGTTGTGTTACCACATGATCAGTGCAAAGATATTCTGATGTGATTGTGGGATGTGTTCCCACATGATCAGTGTAGAGCCATTATGATGTGATTGAGGGATATGTTCCCACATGATCAAATATAAGTGCAGAGATGCTCTGATGTGATTGTGGGTTGTGTTACCACATGATCAGTGTAGAGATATTCTGATGTGATTTTGGGATGTGTTCCCACATGATCAGCACAGATATATTCTAATGTGATTGCGGGATGTGTTCCCACATGATCAGTGCAGAGCCATTTTGATGTGATTGAGGGATATGTTCCCACATGATCAAATATAAGTGCAGAGATGCTTTGATGTGATTGTGGGTTGTGTTACCACATGATCAGTGCAAAGATATTCTGATGTGATTGTGGGATGTGTTCTCACATGATCAGTGCAGAGCCATTCTGATGTGATTAAGGGATGTGTTCCCACATGATTGGATGTAAATGCAGCGCCTTTCTGACATGATGAGGTCGGATGTAAGTCCAGATCCTTTCTGACATGATGAGTTCGGATGTAAGTGCAATTCCTTTCTAACATGATGAGGTCAGATATAAGTGCAGAGCCTTTCTGACACAATGAGGTCAGATGTAAGTGCAGAGCCCTTTTTACATGATGAGTTTGGATGTAAGTGTAAATCCTTTCTGACATGATGAGGTCGGATGTATTCCTCCCATGGTCATATGTGAGTGTTGGGCGTGCCTTTCTGACATGGTTCTTGGATGTGTTCCTCCCATGGTCAGATGTAAATGTTGGGCGGGCCTTTCTAACATGGTTCATTCCATGGTCAGATATAAGTGCTGAAGACAATGAAGACCTACATGAAATCTAGGCCTACAACCAGCATGAAAAAGGGTTGGCTCTGTAGAATTGAGATAGCACCAGTGATGATCCAGCAGTGATGATCCAAACTTGATGATGATCTAGTGACGATCCAGATGAAGTGATGATCCAGACTTGATGATGATAAAGTGATGATCAAGAACAAGTGATGATCCAGACTTGATGATGATCCAGTGACGATCTAGATCAAGTGATGATCCGGACTTGATGATGATCTAGTGACGATCCAGATCAAGTGATGATCCAAACTTGATGATGATCCAGTGATGCTCCAGATCAAGTGATGATCCAGACTTGATGAAGATGACTTGATGATGATCCAGATCATACAGAGAAGAAGACTTGTGCTAATAAATTGTGTCAATAGAATATCTTCCTAGGTAAGAGGGAGTGTTAATGTATTTGTAAATTCAGAATGTAATCACTTGTATATCTTATGTATTGTACCCCGATGTTTATTCTGGGAAGTATCTGTAATGTAATTGAGTCATGTCATGCCCCGATGTTCCAATAGGGATATTCAATAATGTAAAAAAGTCATGTAAATTCATAGAGTATAACCCTCCTTATTAATCAAGGGTTAAAGTCCCCACAGTTGTGTGGCCCTAGCGTTATTAGACTCTCCTAGAGAAGTTGGCCCTAGTGAGTTATTGTCAAGTCAAGAATTAGTACAAATAGAGAGGGAGCCTCTGTATTTAACACACATTTATACACATTCACTCGCAGTCAGTTGTAGCGCATAACTTAGAGAGAGAGAAGAAGTTGGGACAAGAGAGAGAGAGACTGCTGCGATCGGTAGATCATCTTACTGCCTTTTGGTTTTACTTTTGGTGTTGATTCTATCTCTGAGGAAGTTGTGAGTTTTTCTCCTTCACGGTTTCCCCAAGGAAAATCTTTGTGTTCATTGTCTCTTGTGATTAATTGTTGTGCTTGTTATTCTCTCAAATAAGATACTAAGATCATATAGCTTAAATGTTAAAAATATAACAGATCAAAGGAATACTTTTGGATGCAATTAGAAATGCATAGGTTTGGGAAGATGCACCCCCCATGTATGATAACAGGATATTTTAATGTTACCATCTCCCCCGAGGAAAAAAAAGGAGGATCAAAAGTAAGGGACCCTTTTGGGGAAAGACTAGAAGATGTAATAGCATCATGGAAGCTTGTTGACATCAAGCAAAGGAAAGGCAAGTATACCTAGAATAACAAGCGATCCAGACCAGGACATATAGCGGCCAGATTGAATCACATCTTGGTAAGTTCATCTCTGTTAGACAATCCCCTATTGCCAATTTCAAGACTTTTAATTTCTGTTGTCTCTAACCATAAACCAATCATGTTCTCCCTAGAGCCAATTGGAAACCTAGTCCCTCAACCCTTCAAGTTTTCCCCTGTCTAGTTAGTTGAACCATGTTTCCACGAAGTAGTTTCTCGAGCATGGAAAATGTTTTTCCAAGGCTCTCCAATTTATATTTGGGAACAAAAAATAAAAAATGTAAAAAGGGAGATAAAAGCTTGGTTAGTTGGCTGATCTCATCCTGGATAGGAAAAATTCACCTGGGTCAAGATTCTGGAAGAAATTCAGGAGGAAATGGAAAAGAAAGAAGTTACCAAAGAAATGTTGCTAAGGGAAAGAGAGATTGACCAAAAAATTAAATCCATCCAGAGAAAGGAAGAAATGGAAATCAGGTTGAAATCCAGGTGTCTGTGGCTGAAAGCAGGAGATCAAAATTTCAGCTTCTTCCACTATCAGTGTAAAGAACGTAATAGGAGGAATACCATAAAGGAACTAACTACAGACAATGGAGACAAAATAAGTGACCCTGAGATAATAAAAAATGAGGTTAAAGATCATTTTCAAGAACTCTACACAAGTGAAGACACCATCTCAGAAGATGACATGCTCACATAGTAGCGGAGAAATTCCTGAGCTGCTACAGGGAAATCAGAATTCTCTTACACAACCTATTACTTTCGAAGAAGTTCGGAGGGAAGTTTGGAATTTACACCCAGATAAGGCACCAAGGTCAGATGGTTTTCGATTAGCTTCTATGGAAGTTGTTGGAACATTATCAAAATAGATCTAGTCAAAATGATAATTTGGTCACAGTCCACGAATCGAATTGGGCGCACCACGAATTCAACATTTTTGGCTCTAATTCCCAAAGAACATAATATGTCCTTCATAAAAAGGTTCAGGCATATCTCCTTGTGTAATGCATCCTATAAGATTATCTCCAAACTAATATCTAACAGAAGGAAGAAGGTAATCCAAAAAATAATCTCTGAAAAACAAGGAGGCTTTATAGTTGGAAGAAAGATCTACGACAATATCCTGATGGTCCAAGAAGCAACCCATTCCAGACAATACCATAACGAGGAAGGTATGGCAATCAAACTAGACCTCGCAATGTTATTGATAGAATAAGGCATTCTTATATTTTTCAAGTAATGCATAATTATGGATTTCCTGAAGTCTTTATTCATTGGGTCAAGGCTTGTATTAGCAATCCTTGGATTGCTCCTCTCATAAATGACCATCCTATCTCCTTCTTTCAAGAACAAAGGGGAATTAGGAAAGGTTTCCCAATGTCTCCTTTCCTCTACATTCTTGTAGTAGACTCTCTCAATAGAAGACTAAACAGACTCAAAAATTAAGGGGATATTCTAGGCATCAGCATTGCAAGAGGGGTTCAAGCCATTAATCATGCCCAGTTTGCAGATGACACTATTCTCTTGGGAAGCACTTCACCCCAAATAGCAAGGTACTTCAAAATTACCTTGGACCTCTTTCTAAAAGTCTCAGGTAGTCAAATAAATGTCAATAAGTCTTGGTTGTATGGGCGGAACAACAGTCCAAATTCTCTCATAGAATTCGCAAACATACTTGGAATTCAGGTGAATCTTCAATGGACTTCCTTCATATACCTGGGAGTCCCTATTGTCAATCAGAAAAGCACCATTGTGGTTTGGAGCCCTTTAATTCAGAAAATGATGAAGAAAATCCAACTATGGAGAAACACTTGTCTAAATCTAGCAGGCAAAGTGGTCTTAATAGAGTCCATCCTTTCCTCCCATCCAATTTTCTCTTTTGTAATTTTCCCTGCCCTAAAGGTAGTCATCAGAACCTTTAATATGGAAATTAGGAAGTTATTATGGCAAGGAGGGAAGACTCGGGGGAGAAAGTTCAATCTAGTGAAATGGGAAGTTGTCGTAGAGGATAAAAATAGTGGAGGACTTGGAATCATGGCCCTAAAGAGAATGAATCAAGCATTGTGGGAAAATATAGTTTGGAGAACGACCACATGCAACAAGGACTAGTGGATAGAGGCTATAAGGAAAAAATACAAAAAAAGGAAGAAGTCAAGAATTTTGGATCTCCCTTGGGTGGGAAAAGGAACCACCATATGGAATCAATGCAAAAATTATGTTGGTCTAATCAAAGACAATTTATACTAGATACCTGGGAATGGTAGAAAAATTAATATTTGGTCAAACTTCATCTTGGGAAGACCCCTTCTTGAATCAAAATTCGAGCTTCTTCCTCTGCATAGGTGGCTAGAAGATCTCAGATATAAGTCCCTAAAATATTTTTCTATATGGGGTTCCAAGGGCGAATGGAATGGCTGGAAGTGCTTAAATCTGTCTCCCCATCTAGGTTCTTTATACGATACCTTTACCTCCTTCCTTCATGGAATCACCCCCCTTAGCCTCAGAGAAAAAGATTCAAGAGATTGGGGGAAAATGGGAATTTACATTGTTAAAGAGGGCTATCAGTCACTACAAAATACAGGAAATGACTTACAACAAAGAATTTGGGGGAAGGTTTGGGACTCATATTGCATCCCAAAGATCAACTCGTTCTTTTGGATCTTAGCAAAAGATAAATTTTAACCGCATAAAATATTAGAAAACATGGGTTCCACAGGCCTTCAATGTGTAACCTATGCCATGAAAATGAAGAATCATCCCAGCATGTGTTCCTAGAGTGTTCTTTCTCCAAATGAGTGTGTAACTTATTCCTTGGCAATACAGGTCAGAATTTTGTTCTCCTAGGATCAACCCCACCATGTTGTCTAGTTGGAAAGGTTGTTATCAAGGGAAAATAGGGAGTAAGAAGTTCCTTGGAAAAAATTGGGACACAACACTCAAAAATGTATGCTGGAAAATATGGATTTCCAGGAATAGGCTCGTTTTTTACAATAAAAAAGCAGATCCTCAATGTGTCGCCTTCAAAGTCACTAACATGATCAACGAGAAACTGAACACTAAATAGGTGAAACTCTCCTCTTCCGAGAAACTTACTGTTGAAGATCTCAAATGGTGTAAATATTTTATACCTCGGAACTCTCTTCAAACCAAAGTTAGAACTACTATTTTCACTTGGGAAATTCAGAAAAACTCCAAAGAATTCTCACAGTGGAAGGAAAGTCTAAATTCTCATACTCTGTTTTTCGATTAGGCCGCGAAAGGAAAACCTGGGGAGGCGGGTGCAGGTGGGATTATCGTTGATCCCGAAGGAAAAATTGTGTCTTTGTATGCCTAGGGAATTGGTCAAAAAAACAATAACGAAGTTGAATGGATTTCTCTGTATTATGGCATGAACCTTGTAAGGAAACTTAGCATGGCAAAGAAAATAGTGATTTGGGATTCAAAGCAAGTAATACAAAAAGGGAACAATGGAAATAGCAGAGGCATGATCAAAACTAAAAGAATCTATGAGCACATTCAACGTATTTCTAGGGAAGTTCAAGTTTCCTATATCCACATCCTCCGAGGAAATAATTCAGAGGCGGATAAATTGGAAAATCAAGCAGCTAAGTTAGGAATTGGGTCAATCAAGGTAAAAGGAATTCTTACTAATTTATTTTATGTTCCCTAAGAACCTTTGGAATTCTATGTGCCTCCATGGGTACCTCATGCTAAATTTTATGTCTCTCCAAGATTTTTTGGACTTCTTGCTTCCCCCTAGCAAGACAAACAATCAAGAAACAACAAAGAGTTTGGAATAAAATTGGATTGGGGACAAGGCTCTCCCCCCTCCTCTCGGTGACACGTTCTCTCCTGATGTTTTTCCAACCGGCAAGTAGCATGGCTGTCGGTATCCATCTATCATCACCCTTCCCATGTTATGGCATTAAAATCCACTGCAAGAATCAACTCCTGGAATGGAATGCTTGCATGATCCATGGCATCCTTCCATATTCAGTCTTCTTCCTCGAATTTGGTTCATTTAACTCTATGTCTCAGTGAAGGCACTCTTGTCAATGGAAAGGTTCTCGCTCATGAAAATCTGGGTATAGTGTTTGGTAATTCTACTTCTGATGTTTGTGATTCAAAGACTTTTACCATTGAGGAAGAGATTTGTGGTTATGAGGACATGAAAACAAGCTCAGTTAGATCCAAGTATGGAATTTCACACCCCATTGTTGGAAATTTGAAGGCTTTCATTGTCAAAGAAGAGAATATCATTCTTGAATATCTGGAAATTGACTCAGTTAGGGTCGACCCTGAAATATCTCCTCACGATGTTGGTTATTCGCATAACATTTCTAGGACTATCATGTTTGAAAGTGAAAAGGTTCATTGTAAGTCCTTTCTCTCGTTTTCTAGAAACACTCAACATTTTAGGATTGGAAAGCTTGCAACATGAAGACTTCGCTACTGCACAGGAAGAAATGGAAGGAAGAGGAGCTATCTTGGAAGAAATTCAGAACACTATCAAGGACATCAAGAAAAACATGAGTTGGTTATATGATATTATTAACAGAAGTATGGAAGAAAATAGTAAAATAGTGGAGTGGATGGTTCGACAGATTGACAACCAGGATTCTCGTATAGAAGACAACCACCATGACCTTTATGAGGTAATGGGAAACATCGGCTCCATGAAGGATGACCTAAAAAAAGTTGGTTAATATGAATCAAGGGAGCTACATCCATGACAACCAAAACAAATACCATGCAATGGAGGAGGCTTCCGTAGAGCAGCCTATCAAATATCAGAAGGGAAAGAAGAACAAACAAGTCTAGTCCCATGCGTACTTCGTGTTTTTTTTATTTCTTGTTTTAGGAGTTTTTTACTGTATATACCCCTCGAAGGGATTTAGTATTTGTTTTACATATAGAAGCAAGATCAAGGAAACACTTATCAGTTTAATTTTCTCAGTTATTTTGGTCCTTCTAGAACTTTGCAAGTCTTAGTCTTACTGTTTTTGTAAACTTGGTTGTTCACATCTTTTTTATTAATACAATATATTCGAGGTTACTATTTTAAAAAAAATCCAAACTTACAAAAAAATGTAAATGCAAAATAATAACTAAATGAAAAGAAAGCTTGCATAAAAATAAACTCGCATAAAAGAAATACTCTTGCAGAAAATGAAAGAACGCTTTTGCAAAAATTAAACACGCTTGTGAATAGGAAACTTATTTACATGCAAAGGGAACAACAAGGATTTGGGGCGACCCACCAAAGTGGATGCGTCGGGATGTTACACCATGGAAATTCCGTAGTGAAGTCGTCCTTGCGTCTTATCGTTTCCCCTCCCCCTTGCTTTGTAATATAAAAACAACCTATCTAAACTTGGATCCCCTTTTAGCACCTCTTCGGCAATAGTGCCAAAATGTTTGTGAAAAGTAATTATAAGCGATTAATAAACTATCCAACGATTTAATTGTCAACACAAGGACAGCGTAAACTTGTGAGGTACAGGAAAAATATATGCATGTTCAGGGTAACACTAACTTAATCTAACATTCGAAAAGAAAACGCACACGACTGAAATGGAATTAAAATCTAGAAACTTGTGAAATTGTGTTAAAGGAAACTAATCTAATGCCTAGAAATAAAACACACGACTGAAATTGAATCTAATTACGAGAGCATGAAATTACATGAAAATAAATCTAATGCATAAATTAAACTTGGTAAAGAAAGTGTTAAATCGCCAAACACATGTGACAAATGAAAAATGATAAACTATTCAAAAGAACAAATCTATTATGGAGAAATCAAAATATTTATTCTAAAATAGCATTGAATCCATGACTAATTCTCAAATAGATAAACTATTTCTCTATTTCTCTATTTCTAGAGAGGCCTCGTCTCCTCCCAAATGAAGAGAGAGCACTCTTATTTATACCTGAGTTGCTTTGAAAAGAGGGAAAATGTGGATCCATTGTTCTCTCAACCTATTTTCCATAATTACAAAATATTTATCCCTTCAAATCCTCACAAATCCTTAATATCTTTGAAAATAAATTCCATCCACATCTTCATGATTTTCCTCCTTTGAATATGCTTGAATAATTATCTTCAAATCTCCTCCAACTATTCACATGATGGAAAAATTATTTGAGATGCTTGAATAATTTTTTTGTTGAAAACTTCACATATTCCTACACATTACAAAACTCACACAATTTTGAGATATAAATGAAAATATGTCAATTTTCTAATATGTAATCACATATTCTTCCAAAATACATAAAATAAATGATTTAGAAAATACTAGAGCTAAACCCATATTTAATTATAAAGCTAGTATTAATGAATGGTTTATAGAGTGATGGAATATTGATAATGTGAAAAATGGTGGAAGGAAAAGAGGATAAAAGTGTGATATTTTGGAAGTCAAAGAGGCACATCTCTCAAGTCAAAAAGCTCAATGCTCTCAATGCAAAACACAAAATGTCAAAAGATGTGAAAGGGGTGTACTATCCTTCTTGTATAGATAATATTGCTTCTTGTCTGAGATTCCTTGACCAATGCACCCTCATGAGATAAATAGGAACTTTCCGTCTTTTCTCTTCCTTGTTTTCCTACCTTTCCAATTGAAATGAGTTTCTCCCTTTTAGAAATAGTGCCCTCCTTGTTTCCATTTTTTCACACTAACATGCATTTCTTTCTTTTTAGAAACTATGCCCTCCTTTCTTTTCCTGCTGACTGTTTTTCTACACTTGCTTTCTTTATGCGCTTTTCTGTTTTTCATTGTTTTTTGCTTTTCTTTCTTTTTTCCAGTTTCCTTCTTTTGCTGCCACTTTCCTTGTGTTGCTTTCTTCAACTTTTCCTCTTTTGCAAAGCAACTTCTTTGGCCCACCTTGTCTCTTTTCCCAACTCATTATTACATTTAAATAAAATTTAAATATTTAAAATAATATGACATCCTTCTAAATTAATAATATAAAATATCGTTGGCCATAATTTATTCTCTATCTAACTTAATTAATTCTTAAAGTAACTTAACCTCGAATTATCCTTTATTATTAATTTAATACTAAAACCCCATGATATGGAGTGGTTAATGTTCTCACCATGGTGCTACTAAAAATGGAGACTTTACAAAATATAACCATAAACCCTAATATGCCAAATTCTACAAAGATTACGTAGATGATCAAAAAATTTATAATTCTAAAATACTAGATATAAATGTATCTAATATAAACTATGAAATATCTAACTCTAGCCTAGGATCTTTAAAAATATTGCACTGTAACTTTACCAAGGAAATCTAAAAAACCTAAAATTAATTAATAGGATAACTAGCCCAATCCTAGGAATTATAAAGGTGTTAAAATAAGATGATCCCAATTTTAATTATATTATATATACATGGCCATGTGGCTCGTGCTTTGGAACACGTAGAACCTCCATGCCGAAGATCCTATTTTTGTTTAATTGGCAGTCATGAACCTCCACGCCTATGCTCATTTGCTTTTCCCGACAAGGAAGTTCACATAGTCCAATTAGTGCCTTCACTATAAATCAGAATGGTCTTGACAATTCACTTTTTATTTTGTGAGTTGATGAACTAAAGGATATGTCCTCAACATACCACACAAAGATTCTAATTCACATCCTTACTAGATAGAAGGATTGTTAATATTCAAATCCTAGTCACCTAGAGATCGGTCTCGAAGCAACAATGTCTAGCATTACCTAGTTTCATTAAAAAAAATGTCTGCATTAACCTAATATTTTAATGGATAATATTGAGTCTTGATATGAGGCTTAATAATAGAAATATTTGGTTATTTGGTTCAAACAAAAAGTATCTAGTATCTACATTAAAATGTGTTTTATATATTCCAAGTAAACATTAAGAAAAATGATCAAATTTTCAACAATATGCTTGGTGATTAAAAGGAAAGAATTAATAAATACCAAAGTGCAAGACACTGTAAAACTAGTAATGCAAGTACTTATGTTATTCCTAATTACACGGTTAGTTGTTTATATTTTACAATTTGAGGCGTACAAGGGGTGTGCAATTACTTATGTTATTCTAGATTGCAGGGAGATGAGACAAGTGTATTGTTAAGATTTATTTCATGGTCATCATTCCAAATTTAAAATAAAAAAATTAAGACATTTAGTAGCATTCAACCCTTTTTTATACAATAACTCAATAGTGGTGTTGTATCCATGGAAAACAATGGAGTGGAAAGTATCATGAAGCTTTCGAATGAAATATTTACACCAACGCAACAAATTCACCTATAGTTTTCCAGTGCGATGGGCCGAGTCCACTACAATTTTAGAGTCGTAAAGGGGATGTGTCTGATATGTGAAAAATGAAGTAGGCTTGAAATGAAATGTGTGTCAGAAAGGGATAGCAGCATGCCAGCACCAGATATAGTAAGTACCCTATAGTTGAGATGCACCGTAAAAAAACCCGATGGAAATGCAATAATAGATATAGGAGGAGGGATATTTCTAACATAATGTACCCTAAGATTCCTCGATATCCCCTGATAGGAAGAAATAAGATGCATAATGACGTGGGGGTGGGGATTTACCTGTTCATTCTCGTAAATGATTTTATTTCTATAATGCCAGATGGACCAACAAATGTCATGCAATGGAATGGATGGACAATCTGGGTGTTTCAAAAACTAAGGAGAAATATTCTAACTTTTGGGACTTTTTGACTTTGCAAAAGATTTTAAAACTAAATGCATTTCCTGGAGGGAACAAGAGGATCAAGCTTTGTACCATCCTCATTAGAGAAAATTATGAGATATAGTTGAATAACGTTCATCTAATTGACAATAGTAATATCAAAGTCTTTGAATCTACTGTGAAAAAAAAATTTACACCTTCTTTGAAATATTGTTGGGTGTTAAGAATAGAGACATTAGGTTGATCAATATCCCAAATAGTGTTAATATTTCATCTATTTTAAGCATATCAATGGAAAAAAGTAGTGTTTTGATCACCACACTCCATCAAGATCACACTGCTTTTAAGCCTCCATCGTTCTTCTTCTTCTAATATCAAGATATCATGTTTTTTCCTTTCAAGACAAATGATGTAGATCTTATCTTCTTTTGCTAAAACACCCAAACTATTTTGAGTAAAAAAGGATTGGATATTTGTTTCAGTCTCCTTTAATTCCTTTTTAAGCTCCTTTTTTTTCTTTTTTAAGCTCCTTTTTTTTCTTTTTATTAGAACCCGTGGTTATTAAGATTTTAATGGTTATACAAGATATTCGAGGAGAAAACCAATAAAAAATTCCTCAATATAGAATTTGACCAAGTAGAATGAAAAACCCCAAGAATAATACTAGCAGCTTCCTCTCTCCAGTGGGCCTCCTCACTCTCTCTCCCTCTCTTGTGCACTTACTTGTGTGTGAGATATGTGTAAACTATCATAGATCCATTTTAAACCCGAATCTATCAAGCACCGAGAGGGATTCAATTTCTTGAGGTGTACATTTTTTTACCATTTGGACCCCTCTTGGTACTTGATAGATCTGGGTTAAAAATGAATCTATGCTAGTTTAGTTTTTTATTTTATTTTATTTAAGTCGATATGTAATTTATATTTTTCATTTTATTATTTTTTAATATTTATTTTTTTTATTTATGTCGGCTAGCATAACGTGTCAAACGTGACATGATCTCCCCCGTACTAGGTTGGAGAGCACCCGGCTTCTCTCAGTGCAATGAGGGAGGTGCCTCACCTATTTATGCTCATCAAGTGAGTGACTAAAGTCTTTTAATTAGGACCGACCTACCTAGGAAGACTCAAAATAACATTTATAAAATAATTTTGTGGGTAATATTAACCTGACTTACAACAAAGGTTTTACCTCATGAATTTTACACGAAGGACATCTCCAAATGGATGAATAACATATCCGAAAGGAGGAATAATAAAAATACAATAAAATATCTTATGAAGTTACGCTTCTTTAACACTCCCTCCTAACAAGGAAGGTATTCTACAACATCAACAAAAAAAACAAATAACTGTACAAGTGGTTGGTGAATATATGTATCATAGGAAGTTTTCGAACAACAACATCATGCATCTGGAACATCATCATCAACATCAACATGGAGCATCGTCATCAACAACAGCATGAAATGCCATCATCATCATCTAGAGAATCATCATCAACATCAGCATGGAACATCATCATCATCATCTAGAACATCATCATAAAAAAAAAAAGCATCATTAAAATCATTTTAGGAGCTCTCTCTATCCTGTCACATGATGTCATAGAGAGTCTTACCATCCCGTTGCAAGATTTCCCATCTAAATTCATCATCCCACCCCATCGCAGGGTGTTCCATCTAACATCATCATCCCATCGCATGATGAGAGGATCTTACATATTGGGAGCTCTCTCTATCCCATCGTAGGAGGTCATCGAGAATCTTATCATCTCGTCTCAAGATGTCCCATCTAAGATCATCATCCTGTTGTAGGTTGAGAGAATCTTATCATCTTGGGATCTCTCTTTATCTTGTCGCAGGGTTTCATGGAGAGTCTTACCATCCCATAGTAGGATGTCCCATATAATATAATCAGACAAAAACCAATTCAACATGGTTATGTCTATGGGCCACTCACCCCTAGCCAAGTCAACATGACATTCTCGGGGTACCAAGTCAGCATGGTTATGGGCCACTCACCCCTAGCCAAGTTAGCATGTATTTCTAGGGCACCAAGTCAACATGGATATGTCCTAGACAAGTCATCATGGAATTCAGTTTTTCCAAGTCATCATGGCACTGCTACTACCAAGTCATCATGGCGCATACTTTTGTCAAGTCATCATGTCACATATTGCTCCCTCTGTCACAGAGGTCACCTTAATGTCAAGCTAATCTAACAATCTGGCCAATTCATCATGGAACTGTCTACATCATCCTTATTCAGCTTCTGGAACACACTTCTCCCTTAGTTATGGAGGTCATCAATCATGTGAGGTGTAGGATACTTTGACTACTTGTCTCCAACCTTGTAGTAAAGGTTGAAGTCTTCTTGAATGAGTCTTCATCACACGATCTTTCCCGCAAGTCAATTTCAAATGTATGATTAGAGACATTTTAGAATTTCCAAATGAAAAATTCTTATGCATAAATACATATGCAACTATCTTAGCCAATGCTTCAACACAACATGCATCTGTATCTCGTATACATACGGTAACTTTCTAGATGCCTTCCATCTCTACCAGAACAATATTAAGAGCATGTGACTATCCCAACATGTTATCAAAGAGGTTTCATTCTAGATAAGTAGCAATGGAATGTTGTATAGCGCCATAGGCCACTTACCCATAACATGCATATTAGTAGCATATCGTTCATCAATGCAAACAATCTAACATGCATAATACATTTCCTAAATCTAGTCACATAAATATGTACTCAATTGGACAATATCATCTAAACATTATAATAACACAAATAAAACAAAAGTAATTATATTGTATGTTTGGTAGACTCCCTCTAGATCTGCAATAATCCTCTTTGCTTTGACCAAGTTCTTCTTGTGCTTTGCTTTGTCTTCATCTCCCTCTAAATCTGCAACTTCTCCAATGAGATTGCTTCAACTAGATGCTTGCTTCAATGCTTTTCTGAAAGACTGCTTCTAGTGAACCTAGGGTTTGACAATAAACCCTATTTTTTATTTCAATTTTGGTGACTTTTAGATCTGATTGGATAGGAAGATGTGAATCCTCAAGGTGAGTCGAACAATATATTCATTTTCCCAAATCTATGGACAAAACTACATAATATTAGATGCCCTAGTTTATCTAATTTTGTTATGTTGAATTGTCCGGTCTTAATTCTATTGTATCTCTGGAATTTATACTAGTAAAAGTCTGAATCTTCGTATTGAGGTATTATGATATTTCTTGTGTCCAACCCCATAGGTTAGAACAATATTGTATTATCCAAGTGGAACTTTATGCTAAGTTTCCCAAGGTGGCCTATTTATGGTATGGTTCAGTATAGCGAACTTGTATGGAATTCCACGTGTCATTGTTTCAACTTTGGGTTCTGAAACTCATACAAGATAAAATAAATTATGTTCTCTTTCTAGAACATCTTATGA
The DNA here is from genome assembly GCA_001517045.1 of Pseudotsuga menziesii. NCBI lineage: Eukaryota > Viridiplantae > Streptophyta > Pinopsida > Pinales > Pinaceae > Pseudotsuga > Pseudotsuga menziesii. The sequence continues at coordinate 420,707 of LPNX011002499.1, read as the reverse complement.
AATAAGATTTGGATATTCCTATCCCGAGATATGACATTTATCTATATATCACTTGTTTAAAACTGAATTCTAGAAGAGGTTGGAACCCTTTTTTGGAGGGATCATATCTCCTAGCGTACAATGAATCTGAGATTAAAACTCATACACAAGGTAGATCAACATCTCATCTTTGACATATCTGAGTTTAAGATCCCGATCCTTCACCAAAGTCTAGCTATAGAAAAAATGACCATATGACTAAATTTTACTTTCTAGGGTTTTCAAGCATGAAGCCCTAATCTCCAATAGCTGCAATTGTAGCAATGACATGGTTGCACAAAGACTTATTTAAGGGTAGCTCTGATACCATGTTAATATTTTAATAGCTATACCATGTTATCATCATAACATAATAACCATATGCAACAGGATCATTGAAAGAAAGACAAGCACAACGAGACAAAATAACACATAGATTTATCTCGGGGAAACCCTCTTGGGGGTGGGGAACCTAGTAAAACTTCCTCAATATAGAATTTGACCAAGTACAATGAGGAACCCCAAGAATAATACCAACAACTTCCTCTCTCTAGCGAGCCTCCCCACTCTCTCTCTCTCTCTCTCTCTCTCTCTCTCTCTCTCTCTCGTGCACTTACTTATGTGTGAGATGTGTGTAAATGAGGGAGGTGCCTCACCTTTTTATACTCATCAAATGAGTGTGTCAATTACCTAATTAGGTCAGCCTAGTCCTTTAATTAGGGCCGACCTACCTAGGAGGACTCAAAATAACATTTATAAAATACTTTTGTGGGTACTGTTGACTCGAATTACAAAGAATTTTTTACCTCATGAATTTTACATAATCAAGTACAACAAGGACATCTCTGAATGAAGGAATAACAATTCCAAAAGGAGAAATAATAAAAATACAATAAAAGGTACAATAGAATATATTTCAAAGTTACATTTCTTTAACAGTGGTATGTGAAAGTAAACAACTCCATGAATTTATGATAATATCTGCAAGATCTATATTTTGAATCCATGTGTGATTATATTTAAATGGATAGTTTTTCCCTCCATACCTGGATCAAACTGCAAGACTGTCAGCATGTGGTCTGAGAGGGGTCCATTATAAATCCACGAGCGAAAATTCTTAAAGGAATCTGCTAATCTGCGACAATAAGAAATATGTCGAGATGCTTTGAGATACCAATTTCACCAGAGCATCGATTATACCAGGTTAGATTGATATGTCTAGAATTTAATGATCTCCTCACAGAATGGTTTACGATTATGGTATGGACCATATCAATTGAAGACTCTGTACATCTAAGATATACCTTATGAAATACCTTCGAATAAGATACCATCGAAGGATAAATAGGCCTTGAAGTTTTCCATCTTTGGGTTCCACACAGGAACAAGGCCTCCTGAAAGGCCATTGGAGTCAATGGTATACATATTCCACCCAGGGAGAAGTCTCGCAAGGATGTCTCTGTCCTTTTCACCATTCTTCATGGTTCCCTGTAAGATAATGATATCAGGTCGGATATAATCAAAACATCTTTTGAGAGCACGTTGCTTGGGACCACCACCAAGTCCCCTTACATTTATGGAGATAATGATCATTTGAGAATCTTTGCTAGGGCCTTCTATGCTCTAAGGACCCAAAATCCGCCATGTTAGCTGCCAACAAAGAAGTCCTTTAATGTAATACCAATGCTGCCAATATTGCTCGAAGATGAATATGTAACCGTAGCTACACCACCTTTAACAACACCCAATTATCTACCATTTTGCTCTTTCTCCCACTCTTTCCAACACCCTCTTGAACTAATTCAGGGTTTAGTCCCCATTATCTATTTTTTTTGGTTGGTTCCAAAAATAATTTGAAAGGGTTTTTTATGGGTGTCCTTATAAGATGGGACAAGGGTAGCAACACGAACATTTTACTCTCTGAGATTGAAGTTGTCTCTCATAATAATAATGAGAGTGCGTCGTTTTTCATCGTTGGATTTTTCATATTTGAGCCAATTTAACATAATGTTTATACAAAGTTCACAAGTTATTGTTTAATAATGTGTTTATATATGGTATTTTGTTTTATAATTTTTGGTAGGTTATCGATTTATTAATTTAGTGAATTAATTCGATTGGCTGTGGGTTTATTTAAGTAATTTTTAGGTTTGTTATAAGATGCTAATTACCTTTAACGTTCCTTTGCTCAATGCCTTATCAAGTTAAACATTATAATCAAATATATTAATATAGAAAAGCGCCTAAAAATATTTTCAAAAACTATAAAAAAAATATAAATTTATTAAATTATTATTTTTTAATTACCGTGAAAAACTTTTTAATTTTTAATTTCTTAATATTTTCAACCATTCTCTCCTAACCATATGATTGAGGTTTTGTAAAAGATGGAGCATGTTTTCGTCCATTTTCAATGTTGATTCATTTTTATTGTAAAAGTGAATCAAATGGGAATAAATTAAATGCTGTCATTTTTTTAATTAAAGAATTAAAAATATAAGTTAATTCTTAATTTTTAAAAAGTATTATTAAAAATCAATTTTATTTATTTATATATCATCTTTTAACTGAATTTTATTTATATTTTAAAGAAATTTAACATAGAAAAACAACTTTTATTTCTTTATATAACTTTCTGAATTAATAAATCGGATATGTATCATATACCATGTTGGTGATCGTATTCGCAAGTCAATGTTATTATGCCATTTGTCGACTTGCATTATTACCCAAAAAAAAATTAAACATGTTTTATTTTTTGCTTTATGTTTTTATTATTCATGAGATGTAACATTTTTATGCTCGATTGTGATCTTATAAAATATGTTTTTATGTACGAATTAACTTTTAAAAAACATTCCTCTTAAATATTTTTATAATAAGGTGGAAAGATATTGGTGGGAGTTAAGTGATCTTATTAATTTGTTGTAAAATGAGTTTTTTCCAAAAAAATTTAAAATATTTTATTAAAAAGGTATATTTCCCACGTTTTCCTGTGAAAGAGGAAGTATCATGAGGATCCCTTATTAAAGAGAAAGAGTTATTTATTATTGTTTTTAAAAGATAAAGTTCCTTCTTTAACATAAACAATTAACCTTATTTGTATTGAAAAAGGATGAATAAATTCCTAAGCAACTCAAAATTAGTATTTTTTTTAAGACAAAATTTCTTCTCGGGGGGAGATTATGGTTTAAAAAAACACTCAGCCATACGTGTTCAAACTCTAAGAGTTCCATAGTGACTTAGGTATAACTAGATTTTCTAACAAACTAGCCTAATAACATAACATAGTAGCAGTGCATAAGAAAAACTAAGAGATAGCAACTAAGACTGAGACATTAAACTAACAAATTTTCCTCCCCTCCTTCTAGTAGTGGCATTCTAGTGTCTTCAATTCGAACTAATGTTGTTTGTTGCACGATTTCCATATCCAATTTTCCTGAATTGGAGTATTTCCCTTGTGCAGGAATGACACCCATGGGTGAGTTCTTCAAGGAGGGAGTAATGCATTTCACTATCTAGGGTTAATTTCTACAGTTTCCCTCCCCACATATCAACCTTGACCTCTAGGAGACCACAGTGTTGTTCCTCCAACTCAAATTGACAACTAAGATGATCCAACATCTACTTAATGACATCTAATTGCGCTTTAATTCAATGGAGAATTTTCCTGAGACCAACAATTTCAAGCATGACATGACCAACAACAACAAAATTTGAGCCCAAAATCCGACGGATGCATTGTCTGAACTTCGACAGACACGTGTCTGTTATTCGACAACCATGTATTTTCTTGTTGTCGGTGGGAATTCATCAGATCTTCGACTTCCATTTGAAACCCGTCGACAATTCGACAGAGTATCAAGCTAACATGTAGAAGTCTTTCATCAATGAGTTGTCGAATTTTTGACTTCACCTCATCCGAATATCAACGTCCTACTGTCGGATTTCGGACTTACTACTGTCAGAATATTGACTTCACGTTGTCAGATAATATGTCGAAAGCTCGACTTCTAGTGGTCGGATTTCAGGTCGCAGAAAGTCGGATCCATCATCGAATTCGGGGTTGAAAATTCAACTGCAAGTTGTCATATTTTTTACTGCTTAGTGTCGGATTCATCGTCGGATATAAGTTCGGATCCATCGTTGGAGCCATGGCTAGCTCTTCGGAGCTTAGCCACGGGTCGTCGAAAATCTGACGGCATACACAACAATTTGTTGTCGGAGCCATGGAAATCTCGTTGGAGCTTAGCCACGTAACGTCGAAAATCCGACGAGGATTTTTTTTTTGATAAAAAAAAATAATTTCATGCTACAAGAAGTAACAAGTAGCAAAGGCTCTGATAACATGTAGCAAAGGATCCTAGCACACCATGCACTATTTACTGTGGCACATTTTACAAGATGTGGGCATAATCACAATCTCAAGACTCAAGGATGCTACCTCTCCTCGACTGAGATGCAATCCATTGCAAAGGAAGGATTGTAAGATGAAAATTTAAAGGTTGCACTACAACAAAGCTTAGTTCTATAGTGATGGTGTAGTGCAAATGTGGTCAACGAAACTTAGGCAGGTAGAGATCAATAGGTGTAGAATTGAATCAAAGGGTATACATGCAAAAATTTATGCTTACAGTTGCATGGTCAACTCCCAGACATCATAGAGTAGTGCTAAGCAAGAACACATCCACAACTAAATGAAGAAATTCAATCATTTGTAAGGCAATAAAAACTAGTAAACCGCTTAAAAGCAGTGGAACATTGTACCAAGAAATGCATACACCAAAAAAGAGACCATTCATTCAACATAAACGTATGTAGATCGTATTGTGAGAAAATCAATGGTTGTTTTGCACTCAAGGAAGGAAGATGATGCAAGAGGTTGCTCTAACAACTTTATCATATGTTGTCAATTTCTCTCAAGAGCACTTCCAAAATTATTATGATGTGGTTATGCCTTTTCTAAAGCCATAGGAAAATTCAACTCTATGTTGTATTCCAAACACATGTGATCCAATATCCTAAATGGACTTTTTTTACAAGAAGATAAATTTAGAAATGAAGTTTAAAAGGTAACAGAGATACTGATGAACCTGCAATTATTTCAAATAGAGTCTCGTTGGAATAAAAATGCATTTTGGTTCATTGTAAAAAAATGCCTTTAGCCACTTCTAACTTTACAAAAAAGTACCTAACTCACACTGAAACAATTACTTGTAAAAATTATATATTCCTATACTCAAAAGTTGTTTGCAGAAATATTGCTATGCACTAAATGCATTTCCCTGAAGTTTGCATATATTTTCCTAAATAGTTATACACTAACCGCATTTCCCTTAAGCGTAAATATATTTTCCTAATGATTTCATTACACATAAGCTCCAGTGAATCAAGTTCAATTTAAAATATTTGCAAATATATAATAGTTTAAATCTAAGACAAATATCAAAAGAATGAACTATTTACAAGCTATCCTACAAGTAAATACTAAAAACAACTAGCAGTTTATAGGTTATTACAGGCCTGATGCTGATGTTATCGATCCCCATGGGCTCTTTTAATTGTATAGACAACAAATAAATTACCAACCTTTCCCAAATTGTAAGTTTTCCCCATCCTCCCTGCCATCTTTGGCAGTGTCATATGATGTATTGCATCAACAAAAAAAGAAATAAATAAACATTATGGCAGTCTAAACACAAACTATGATGAAAGAATCCTTATTTATGGAACCCAAAACAAAACAGTTGTGGAAATGGATAGAGCCAGGACGCATGGCACCAATGGCACCTGCCACATATGTGGATTTCTAGCCCGTGGAACGAGAAATCGTAATCTTAATGTACCTAGAGACAATATAGACAATGTTATTACACAACCATCCACACTTTACACAACCCCAATATATATTAATCCTTGGAACAATATAGAAAGTTTTATTGCACAACCAATCTTCCCTTCACACATAGCCTAACATATGGCAATCCTAAGTGAGAATCCAATGATTTTTACCAAAAACATGATTAGCATGACCACTTATTTCTAATGCTTGTTTCGCTAGTAAGTATTATCTCCTAACAATTATACAATGGCTACTAGAGTGAATATGACTAAGATTGTTATAGGTAATAGGTTGGTGGGATGCAAATACCAGAGCTTAACCTGTCTATTAGAGGAGAAAAGTAGCTCTCCTCCTACATGAACAAAATAATGAACTCTATGAAGAGGTTCAACATTAGCAAAATAATACCTAGCTCACATGAACCTGTATGTGGAACTAGATGATGCAATATACTATAACCATAACACTATTAGATAAATGAAAATAAAAGATATACAAGAATGAAGTTAAAGATGAACAATATAGACTTATATGGTATCAAGACTTTAATAACATATACAACAAGTTTCAAATGGAGGACCACATTGACATGCTAAGAAAATAACTTAAGAGATATTTTCAGTGAACAAAAAATCAACTCACATAAATCCTTCAACTTAACTCTTCTTTGGGTGTGCAAATAGACGAACAGATGTCAGTTTTTTTAGACGAAGGACACATATAACATCTAGGATTGCCATATTTCATCCATAATACTGAGACACCTTGATCTGAGTTTAGTTTTTCTCTCTTGGACATTGTACTTTAATTGAGGCGTCAAATGCCATATTCTATTGATGATGTATGATTCTGGCATCGGATTTAAATTGGGATGTGAACCCTATGGACTGTTAAGTATGAACTGTGATCCCTTTTGGGCTATTGTGACCTTCGTTTAGCATGCTATAAAGGTTCCTTTATGTGTTTCCGCATTTGAGGGTGCTATTTTATAGATTGAGGATGTCTATGATAATTTTCAACTTAAGTATCCACTATAAACATGATGCTACTAAAATGCACACACTAGGTTGTTAACAATCCTTTTTATTTTGATATTGGGTCTCCAACTCTTATAGTTTGGTTTTGCTTCATCTATGTTAGGCTCAATCTCGTTTTCTTAATTTGGTGTCTTTTGTATCTTTCTTTCTTGGACACCATTTTAGCATATAGAGGTGTTATAGAGACTCTCATAGTTGTCTGGCCACCAGTTGTACTTTTTTGTTCCAATGGCCTAGTCCTTTGTTTTTTTTGGATATTAATAAACTTAAATGATCTTAACTTATTTTTAGATGCTTCAAAGTCTAATATCCATGTATTTACCAGAATGCTTCGAACCTAGTTTTGAATAAACAGAAAAAGTAGTGATAGTGGGTACCTTGCTAAAGGCCTCAATTCAGTCTTTTGGATAAGGATCAATATACATGTGTAAGAAGTTTGAGCCCCATTCCCCTTACTAGTTTTTCTACATTGTAGAAAGTATATTGTGCAAGCTATTGGAATGGAAACAAGCCCTACGATGGCAGGAAATTTGAAGAAGAACAAGACACCACTGTGTTCTTTTAGTTCATGTATAAGAGGTTTCAAGTTCCATTCCTAGCCTTGGTGTTCTAATTTTGTAGCAAGTCTATTGTGCAATCTATCAGAATGATAACAAAACTAATAATAAAGGGTGCCATGTTGAAGACTCCAGCTTTATATTTTGGTGAAGTACCCATGGGCCATATCCATGTATAACAGGTTTTGAGTATATAAGGTCATTCTAGTTGTCAATTTTTCCTTCTGGTTAAAACATAAAGATTTCCTTTCTGAATTTATTTCCTTTAACTTCTGTGGAAGGAAGCTTAGATCATTGGTGAGTAGCAGGAATGATCATTTATGATGAAGCTATCCTCAATGCCATATTTACCTTGGAACGCACTTCAATGGCATTGTTGTATTCTATTGTAAGGGTTTCACTAGATTCCTTTCATGATCTTCCAAAGTAGATATCTCACACTATCTCCACATATTGGGGATTCCACACATGGATGAATAAATTTGCAAGATCAACGAAGTAATGAAAAACCATCTGACATGGATATAAGATATGTTGTGTCCTTGAGCTATGTTTTCTCATGTCAAATTGGCATTAAAAAACCAGAAGTTTTCTATGGCATGCATTTGAAGAATTCTAATTTGAAACAACCAAGTCATTTGTAATGTGTTGTAGATCAACCATGATCCTACTTATGCATTTTGTTGATCTATGTCTAACTGTGCCACGAAAACCCCAAAGAACATTGGGAATCAAAACCATCTAAAACTAGTCAAAATGATCTCAAACATTCTGTTATAATGTGATGAATGGACTACCAAACCCATGTTGTTAAAGGATCAACATTGTTTGGTACCTTTTATACACAAGTTGTCGATTTTTAGGGCTGTTGATGATGAAAATACCCCCAGAATTTGAGATCGAGGTGGTTTTCACAGTGGTTTTGTTGCTGTTGTTACAAGAAAACACACCCTACTATGCTTATAACACATCAATATTAGAAATAAGGACTCTTACTATTGTTTTCATCCACGAATTTACCTAGATATGGAGATTTCTTGCTGTTGTGATGAACATAATTTCCCAAAAGTGCCCAAAATTGCTTCTTTCATAACCAAGATTAAAAGTGATGGTGTTTGAAGCTCCTTAAAAACACATAGAACCTTAAATGCATAGATTATTAAGGTTGATGCTACCGAAAACATGCCCACATTTGATGATACAAGGGACTAGGTTGCTTAGACTTTCTTAGATTGAAGAATCATTATTGTTAGGAGGCCTAATCATGCCCAGGAACCCAACCAAGTTTGAAGATTCAATGCTGTTAAGGATGCATTAGGACAAAAATTGCACAACTGATCAAAAAATAGCCATTATTAGAAGTCTTCTATGGTGTGCTTTTGTCGAATTATAATTTGAAACAACCAATCACTATGTAATTTGTTGCAGATCATCCATGATCCTCATGCATGTTGTTGCTCTATGTCTGATTGTGCCGCAAAACCAGAAAGGACTGAAAATTGGGATTTAAAACCATCTAAGACTAGTCAAAACAACCTCAAAAAATATGTTGTGATGTGATGAATGCACTACCAAACCTATGCTGCTACAAGATAATAATTGTTTGGTACCTTTAATACACAGGTTGGATAATTTTAGGCATGCTCTTGGTGGAAATATGCCCGAAATTTGTGATTGGGGCAGTTTTGTTGTTGTTGTTTCAAGGAAACACACCCTACTATGCTCAAAACACACCCATATTAGAAATAATGACTCTTACTATTGTTTTTATCCATGGATTTACCTAGATATGGAGGTTTCTTTCTATTCTGATGCACATAATTTCCCAAAGTTCCCAACATTGCTTCTTTCATGCCCATGTAGGCTAGATTTGCATTGAAAACCCATCATTAAAAGTATTCTAAGGCATGCATTTGTTGAATTCTAATTTGAAAAAACTAAGTACTATGTAATTTGTTGGAGATTAACCATGATCCTCCTTATGCATGTTATTTCTCTATGTCTAAATGTGCCATGAAAACCCCAAAGGACTACCATTCCTTCCTTGAATGTCGATTAAAAAATGATTGGATCTTACAGTATAACACTAATAGAGCCACCATTTGAATGTTATTCCTTTGGGGTTTCTCATAATAAACCACTTGCTTTGAAGGAATTGTCCCCAAACATTACACTTCATTAAGACAACACAACTCCCCTTCCGAAGACAACTAGAAGTAGCCAATATATAGGAGATGTTGAAATGGAAGGGTAGAAATGAGTTGAGGAAGATCCCTAATTCACACAAAAATCAGTGTTCAATTGAGGAAGATCCCTAGGTACCCATTGTTTCCCTAGGTGTTTGTACCTTAAGGGCACATCGATGTCTCCTATCATCTCATCATCATAGGAACATGACCCCCCTCCTTTGAGAAAAAATTCCATGCGTTTATTGAATTTTCTTTTGATATTATGAAATCTAATTGATCTATACCTTGTAGACCTATTGGATGTCTCACTTTCCTCTAGCCTTACCAAACTCCCATCGATGGAGGAAGACAGGTCTGAAAAATACCTGTTTGGTTCTACCTGCACCATGGCTGAAAATAAAAAAATAAAAAATAAAAAAATTGGCAAATAATAACAAAATACCAACAAAAAACTTGGAAATACTTATAAGCATGACATAATGGTGATATCATTATCCTGAATAATATCAATATTTCCCTAGTATAACAATTCATCACATAGTCCTTTAACATGACGATATAGATATCAATATCCTAAATAATATCACCATTAAAGGATAATGGTGATATCATTATCCTGAATAATATCAATATTTCCCTAGTATAACAATTCATCACATAGTCCTTTAACATGACAATATAGATATCAAGTCGGTCCATAGAAAATGTTTCAGCCAATTTATCTCAAAATACAAACTATGTTTTTTACAAGTGGAGATCATAAGTATCATAAAAATTCACAAGGGGAGGGACGGAACCCACAATACCAAGATGACTGAAGTAGAAATACCACACAGAGAACATAAGGATCCCAAGCAACTTATCCAAGGAGGCATCGAGGGTGGAGAAAACATGCCCCTAAGGGGATGAAAACAAACTCTATATCCCCGGCTAAAACAAGAAAGATGTTGATGTATCCCATAGTAGAAAGAACCAAAAAAGACTATGCCACATAAATAAAAAAGTGCTTAAATTAACTGTATCATGCCTTTCTCAATGATTTCTCCTTTTCAAATTTATGAGAAGGAGAGGAGGTCAGCCTTCATATTCAATGCTTCCTAGGATAAATAGTTTGCACTCATATTGTGCTCCCTGTATACATGGCTAAAGTCATATAAAAAATGAATTGAAGATGTCGGTAGTATAGCATATATGTTGGATATCCGATGAAATGTATTACTTTCTCCAACCTCTATAGATGAGTTCACATTCTAAGAGCTTCTATCACTACACTGACCTGATCACACAATTTCTAGGTCGCTTCTCCACTCTACATTGGCCCGATTATTCATTTTCTTGGCCACTCCTCTCTCCTTACTCTACACCCATAGGCTTACATATAACTTAGATAAAATTTCAACTCATCACAACAAACTCATAAGATGGAAAGGAAAGGTCACACCAGTCCATGGTTTTGTTATCCCTTTATGCAATGAAGGAAGGTGCTAAGTTTTGTGAAAGACAAAACCTACAAGATACTTGAAGGGTTGGGGTTTGTGAAAGATAAAACCTAGATGATACTTGAAGTGCTAGGGTTTGAGTCCATGTGAGAAGGACCTAGGGTTTGTGGCAAAGAAACCCTAGAAGATTCTTGGAGCACTTTGCTTGGAGAGTTTGTGTGATGCAAGCTTGGTGAAAGATTGAGCATGGACTTGTTGGTGTTGGTGCTAACTTATTTTATGGATTTTGGTGTGGCTAGATATCTTGGTGGGATACATTGCTAGGCCTTTTTATTGCTCATTAGTGTTTTCTATTGATGGTAGACACCCTAGCTAGAGTTTGGATGCATTGGAGACTCTTAGCTTGTGGATAATATTGAAGGACTATTTTGTTCCAACTTGTGATAGGTTGTTGGTATGTACTTGTAACTTCATTTTTATGTATATGTCAAGCGTACATTCTTGTCCAGACTGTGTACTTGAAGAGGTGGGTTTCAAAGTATATTCTCATGGTGAATGAGTAGTTTATAGGGCTGTTTTGTATGCTGGTTTATCATAAACAGTTATCTAATTTTGTTGAGTGATTTGACAATTTTATAGAAGCTAAGAGGGTAGATTTGTGGCCATAACAATTTTGTTGTTAATAAGTAAATTTTAGATCTATAATATGTTGGGACTTGAGCCCTAAGGAGAGTGTCTTTAGTTCTAGTATTCATGTAGAATCATGTGAGAGTTGATTGGATGAATTGTAACTTGAATAAAACCTTGCATGGAGTCTTTATACTTGTATTTTTGCAAGGAAGCAAGATGCTAGGGTTTGTGAAAAACAAAACCTAGATGATAATTGAAGTGCTAGGGTTTGAGTGCATCTGAGAACGACCTAGGGTTTTGATAGTGGTTCCAACCTCATCAAACATCACATGGATAGTAGGAATTCGGTAGAAAACACTTTTTATAACATTAAAGTGTAGTATATCCAATAAAGAGACAATATTTCATTGAATAATTAGTCCATACATTGCACAATTCAGACCTGATATTATCAATTCTTAAGAGGACAAACAAATCACTCTTCACACCCCTCCTATGATGGCTAATAAACACTATATTAGCAGAAGTATTTTTCAGTTAGGAAAATAAAAATTGTACATGACAATAGCCTTATAATGCAAAATGATAGCCTTTAATATCCCAAAATCTAGTTCCAAATTTGCAAATATATCTTCAGCATTCAAACCAATGGGCTAGGACATTTCTCCACAATGGAAGAAACACATTGCAAATGAGGATCTGCTATTATTTTGTAGGTTTCCATCCAACTACCACCAAAATAAAAATTAATAAAATGAGGCCAGAACCTTAGGATGTTAGCCTTGAATAGTTCAAATGTGCTTGACATATTCACCAACATGCCACTTGTCATCTCCTAACATGAGCACACTTTCTTATATGGCTTGCAAGACTTCTTGGAGTGGTGTGACCTAGAGATGCGTGCACAAAGAGCCTCAAATGTGGAGTGCTCCTCTTCTTAAATGATGCCACATGTGAGCAAAGGGCCATTTCATGCAAAGTTGATTGGATAAATTGTAGCTTGAAGAAAACCTTGCCTGGAGTCTTTATACTTGTCTTTATGCAAGGAAGGAAGGTGCTAGGGTTTGTGAAAGACATAACCTAGAAGATACTTGAAGGGTTGGGGTTTTTGAAAGACAAAACATAGAGGATAATTGAAGTGATAGGGTTTGATTCCATCTGAGAAGGACCTAGGGTTTTGATAGTGGTTCCAACCACATCAAACATCACATGGAGACAACATTCCAACAACTCATACATGACAACTCTGGAAGAAGGTAGGGTTGAAACAAAGCCCTGCAAATATCCTACTAGAGGGTAAGAAGTATTCCTTGCTCTTTTTTACTAAAAACTGACACTACAAATACATAAAATGATGAGCTTTCTATCAAGTTTCCATCACACTACGACCTTTATGGATTCTAGTTTGATTTCCTAAACCATAGTGGAACAAATTATGCACTAAAATAATTCTCAATTCTTACAAAAACAAAAAATCACTTTAAACAACTTTGAGGGAAATTAATGCTAGAATCTATAAATACATATTGTAAAAAAATATGTATCAAAACACGGTACCAGTGGTGTGCACCCTCTTTGCTCCCCCTCTCGAAGCTCACTCCCAGAACATTCCCAATTTTGGGAGTGTGCTTCCAAGTTACTCCCTACCTCTCCTATACTATAAGTTCGTATACTATTATGATCATCCGATCACTAAGTTATGGTACATCCCCTCTTTGTCAAGATCCTATTAAATATGATATGGTTGATTGTTTGATGCCAATGTTATAAGTTATAACCACTAGGTTTCATGTTCTATACTAAAATAAATGAGGCTGCATATCCATTACTTAAATAATGAATGAAAATTTAAATTATACACCTAATGCATTCCTTTACATGCAACCTGTCTAACACATGCACTTGCAAATTGTCTAATACATACACATTCAAAATGACCAATGCATGCACATGCAAACTGATGAGGATAACATTATCCATTCATATCTATGGATGGCATATCACATATGGATGCCTGCATGTTTCCTCACAACTATAATCATACAAATAGTGATGCACCCTCATCTACAAACCATCCTACTAAATGGAAGTCATTGTTGTAATCTATAATTCTTCAGTGGATGTCGAACCCTTACTCAAGCCCATGCATATGGCATATATAGTTTATTTTTTTTAAAGAACATCCTATGGGTATCAATTACAATAGTCAAATGCCCATGAAGCTTCTTCTAGTGTTTGTATTGACATGTATATGACCCAAAACCATAGTTACCAAAAACAGGCCCTAAAAATATTAAAAAATATTAAAAATTTCCTAAAACCTAATTTCTTCCCTAAAAAAGGCCCTAAAACAACCTAAAAACCTAGTTTTTTTCACTACCCTAACCTCCCCAATAGCCCTAAGGCTACTCTTCCTACACTTAGCCTCTCATCTAAGGTCTCGACCTTCCCTTTTCCTATTCACAAGAAGGTTGTAGCATCCCTTTTTCCACTTCTCTTATGGTCTGCAATAAATTGCATACTGTCGTTACTTGGACAACCACCTAACAACCTTAAATTGTAATCTAAACAGTGACCTAATCTCACTCCTTACCCCCCTAACAAGTTGTAACATCCTTCTTTTTGGCCTCCTCTAATTGTTTCTATAGTATGCAAAAGGGTGTAGACTATCACGTCCTCCACAGTCCTCAAACCTGTTGCAAAGGGGTAAAAATTAGATATGAAAGGCTAGATATAAACTGTGGTTTGGGTATACAAAGAGCACATTGCTTACTAGGTATATTAGATTTAACGACTTTAACGAGATATATTAGACTTTGAATGATCACTGTTTGACAAAAGTGATTTTACTTTCAATTTGGCATCACACTGAAAGGTCAACATAATTGTTTGGCATATGATACATGGTTGGATAACTCTACATTATAGAAGAATGCAGTCACTAGTTGTATGATTGGTAACCTCACTACTGCTATATTATGACTGAATATATATGTGCACTTTAATAACATATCTGATATCATAACAATAGAAGTGAATTTTTGTAAATGAAATAGACCATGAACTTCTAAAAAAACATCAACTCCAAGTCCACAATTCCTTACAAATGTCCTTGCTTTTCATTTGCTAACAATAAATCGTACATCCATATTTATCTGTGTTTTCCAAACTATCTTTAGCACCACTAGCATAATGGGAGATGGTTGTTCCCTACAGTAACTTGTTCTAAACAATTGAACATCAACCATCTAGTTCTATAGAAAGACTATAGATATAGTTGAAATCATATGAACATGTTTACTTCAAGCAAAGCTACTCTTACCAGCTGGAAAAAAAACACATTACATGGAGGGGAGGAAGGCATGAAGCAATTTCACAAAGAATTTTCCTAGTGACAAGTATCCACTATGGTTACCACTCTCAATCTGGGATATGAGGTGAAACTGGGGAAATATTTCATGTTAGTAATCTCACAATATAGATACAATGCAAAAGTAGTTCCTCATGACCTAATTTGGTCATAGAAAGTTCTAATGAGTCCCAATGTTAAAAAAATGGTGTGCATTCATGTAGAACCGCCCATTCGGACTCACCCAGTGTAAGACTTGCCCCATACCAATGTCGGATAGTAGCTTGACCAATATTTTGTCAAAACTCTCATTTCCCAGGGAACCCTTCATAACTAAGGTACAATTACAGAATAAAAATCCTACCTAAGCTACAATTTTAGTAATGGTCTTCCTCAAGTAGTGCTACTGATGAAGAAAGAGATCATAGGGTTTCCTAATGATTGGATTTGGGCATAAATAACAACACCAAATTTTAAAGAACTAAAAATAGTTTTGTGCTCATGTTGTGATTAATCCTTCCTAGGTCCATATGATCAATACACGGAAACCATATCTCAACATGATATTTAAAAAATGCATAGTTGAAGGTGATTGGAGAAAGCCAAAAATTTTATGATGAATGATATTTCCACTGATTATGGTGCATGAGGATCAATAATATGTTTAAAGACCTTGTTTATTAGGCTATGTTATGAAGGGTTTCTGATGCATGCATATTCGAACAATGTTTGAAGGCCTTGTTCATTAGGTTGCATTATGGAGGATCAATGGCTCAGCTGCTATTGTTTCCAACTCTTGATTCCAATTTTCTCATTGAGCATTGTATTATGAGGAATCACCACATATTTTGAGGCATGATGGCACATGTAGGTTTCTGTCACATTTTAGATCCTTCACCTACACAATTCCATGCATATTTGTTCACTTGAGGGACATCTCACCTAATCCCTACAACCAATTACATATGTGGAGGCATGCCACATCACTAGGATCTAAAGTTGGATGGGAACTTTGCACTCTTACACCACATATGATGCTACATTGATAAATTGCATGGGTTGAGAGATTCGATGGTTGCAGTGCTTGAGGAGAGGACACTCCTTTGACCACCATTTGTTCACATTTGGAGGAACGCTTTGCATATTGAAGAGATTATTTCACACACTTGTATTCACAAGTGTCCTGCACATATATTGAGGAACACCCATTAACTAATGGGTTCATAATGTTGATCTCAAGCATGATGTGGGGTTTCGACACACATTTTGCAGCACTTCACTCTACTTGCACATATTCCCTAAGTGCTCAACGTTTGGCCCTTGTTTGGAGGTGCCTTGATGGTTTTGTGTAACACCCCGGTTTTGACCCCGTTTGCATTAATTTATATGATGTAAATATTATATGGAATCATGACAAGGAGCTCAAGGCCAAGGCCATGTCATTGATTAATGTTTGGTATATATGCGATAATGTTTCATTCCTATGGTTTATGTGCTAAGGAAAGAATGTTTGTAAACATCATGTAAATATCCAAATTAATGAAAAACCCACAACCAACTATGCCAATGCAATGAACAATGAGATGGGGGCATGATTTTCCTAAGGACGAAAGGGAGGGAATGTTAACCTTGAGCCACTTTGGGAAAATCCATGTGTCATGTGGAAATCCCATTAAAACTGTCAACTACCCATTTTCTTGTCTTTCTTCCCAACCATTTATTCTGCCAGAAGTTGGTTGAGGTAGTTATTGCATGGAAAGGGGAGAGTATAGGGAAATTTGAATTGGGTAGAGCACCCAATTTTGAATGTCATGTTTTGACTTCATGGGAAATAAAAAAAACCCAGAATTGTATGCTAGTTTGGCTCGCGCATCACGTCTTCGTTTTGATTCGCGTCTTGAGAGCTGCGGGACATCTTGTTCATCCATCATTCTCCATTCGTTGGGAAGCTTTGAGTAGCTGAGCTCTTCCTATGTGTATCTTTTGTGCTCGTCAAATGTCTTCCCTTAGTGAGACTATGATTATGGTGTTGCAGCTTTATGTTGAACTATAGAGTGTATGAGACCTTGTTACTCGCGTTCCAGAGAAAATCCTATGTTGTGGAGTCTCCCTATGGTTGTTGTGTTATGCAACCTGGTTTGGGTCTGAACTATGTGCAAGACTTAGGAGTGGGAGAGATGTAGAATGTGCTTGATAAACCTAGTGTGGAACCTCACAATAAGATAAGATTGGATGGTGAACCTGCTATGCACATCCTGAAGAGCACTAGAAGGGAAGGTGTATCATGAGGGACTGTGGAGCAGAGAAGGGGAAACTTCCTTGTGTTGGGTGTGTAGGAAGTGAGGAATCCAAGCCAGATAGGTATTGTGAAGGTGTTCTTAGCTCTATAGATGACCTCACTAGCTTAGCAATTCTTCCTGCCCATTTCCTTAGAAGCCTGATAAACCCAACTGGAAAGATGGCTTGGCTGGTAGCTTGATAAACCCATATGTTGGCTTGGTTGTGTCTTGATGAGTTTGACCTGGTGAGTAACCTTTGGCTGGACAGTCTGATAAACCCAACTATGAATGTTGGCTTAGCTAGGTATCTTGATAAACCCAGTAGTGAGATGGCTTGACTGTGTACAGTCTGATAAACCCATCCATTGGCTTGACTAGTCCTCAAGGTGAATGTTGGCTTGAATGTGAATAGTCTGTGAAACCCAACTGTGAGATGGCTTGGCTAAGTGGCCTGTGAAACCCATCTGTTGGTTTGTTTCCCCTTGTAGCCTAATAAACCCAATTGTGTTGCCTTGGCTGAGTTTTGTTGCACCCTTGGCTATGTATCAGTCTGCTAGTGTTCCCTTATTCCTTGAGGAAACCATGCCCAGCTTGGGGGTGGCAGTGTTGCTGAGAGATTGATGAGCGCACTAGCATGTGGTTAGGTGGAACGTTGCAGTGACATAGCTGGTTGCAGGCCTAGTTCCTCTCATGATAAGTGTTCTTGTCTATGTTAATATCTGCATTTGTATTTCTTGCATTGTAATTGCTTGATGGAATATGATGAACATGTTGGATGTGTGAAATTGATGAATTGTTCCTTTGAATTACTGAAATTATAGGAATCTATGTATGTCTCCTTCAATGCATTGTTAAACTAAGTTGCAGGGTTATAATGTTGGATCATTGTTGGCCTAGATAGCCAAGTCTGTTCAAAGACTTCGATTAGCAGGTTGAAACTCAAGTAGGGACCTCCTTCTGCAATGGTTTATTCCGTAGGCAGGATGCAGGATGCGGAAGGATTCCTTCGACAGATTTGGACCGCCGTAATTCCCTTTCTGCAACTTGTGGGATGCAGGATGCGGGATGTAAGGTGGAAAATGTGAAAGCATATATGTGGGCTCCTTTCTTCGTTGAAATTTTGGAGGAAAGATAGTTTTGGGTTCCTATTCTGTTGAAAATGAGTCCTCTACATAATTGGAAAGCTATTCTAGCTCTGTCGGATCATCCCAAGGAACACAAAGGTCACTATTATTGTTTTCATTAGTTTCCAAAACATCGTAAGCTGTGAAACTCTTTCCATCCAGAGAAAAATTGTAGCTAACAGTCTCTGTCAAGCTTCAAAAATGTATTGCCTCTTCAAGCAATGCCACTATTGCATACAAATTTCGTTTCTTCACTGAAACTTGTTTTGGCCACTTCCACGCACGTGCACTGAGAATATGCACAGCCACACCAACATTATTGACATCAAAACGACATATTGGATCGGGTTTGAAATAGATCACCAGACAAGAAACAGACTCATATTCGTCATTGAAAACTATTGATCTTCCTATGTTTCCCTCATTGGTTAGAGCAATTACGCTTTCAATCTCAAGCTCTATCAACATGGCTTGGGGCTTGTGATGAGAAAAAGAAATTTCACAGTGAAACCTAGTTGCACCTAACCAGCCATGGCATCAAACTTTTAGATTGCATACATTGTTGCTCTAGCCCAATTCATACATACATGAATTGGACCAGAAGAGAGCACAATGGATTCCTACTCTCTCTTGGCTTGGGATGATACACAAGTTACAAGTAGGATTATGTAAATATGAATCGAATGATATGAAAGGAAAATACAACCAGTTTATCTCAATCTCGTGTAAGCACGACCTCTAATGAATTGTGTGTAAATGGAGGTGGCATAATGAATTGGCAATGGCCAAATAGAAAGAAATCCCACATGAGGATTTGGAGCAGTAAAAACCACCATGAAGGATTAGTCAGATCTCATGAGAAAAGATATGTTGGCCCAATCAAAAGACTGCACAATATTAGGACTTTGATATCATGCAACGATATTTAGGTAAAAGCATCCAGAGATAATGGGAGTCCAACAAAATACGTGAAAACGGTTTTTTTAATCCGTGGATTGAGATTGACTCATCGAAAACCTAACAAATGGAGCAATAAAGATCAACACCCAAAGGAGGAGTGATGGGCATGCATTAGTATTTTACCAGATATAGCGTCGAAGATTAATACATTCAAAATTCAATCTATTGGTGCTCTTTCCATGCAAAAGATGCCAGACTTAAACGTGTAATCGTGATCAAATGGTTAAGAGGTGCTGGTGTAGACAAACAAGAGACATGCCTTATCATGTAAAAAAATGAGATATTCAGTTGTTTTTCACATGCTTTTTGGGTAGATTTGCAACAAACATACCCAACTAATCAGGTTGACGATGAGAATGGTTGCGTTCGAATTGATTGAGTTGTTGTGTTTATTCTCCATAAAGGATATCTCTGTTGATTAAGCTCTCTCTATAGCTATCAACGAGATGGGTGCGTTGACCACCATTTTCGAATATAGTTTTTTTTTAAACACAGATTTGTTGTGTGTGTTTACATTTTTGCAGTTAATGATTTTGATGTTGTAAATCAAGGCCATTGGTATCGGTTGTATGAAATTATTTTGTTGTTTCTATTTATTTTAGGCTACAAGCAACGATCGAGATGACAAGTAGGTGAACTCTTCCTTGTATCCAAGTTTGGGTTATAAAACCATATCAATGCTACTGGTTGGTGAGGTGTTATTCATTGTCGAGCAAAGTGTACATGGAAGCAATAAGTTAGGAAGGCATTAAGATGAACCTAGGGTTGGTATTGGAAAATTTCATATTCTAATTTTGTAATTTTTGCAAGTTGAGCGTGCAAGGCCGGACGAAGTAAAATTGTATCTATAGCCATGCTTTTGGTAGAGTTGTCATGCTCACAAAAAAAATTATATGCATTATTCTTATAGTTCTAATTACACACTAAATGTTTTTTCTTTTTATTGGTTTGTTTGCAGAATTGTTTAAGGTCAAAAGATGACCGTGCAGAGAAGAATTTTCACTTTTCAAGTTATTTGATTGTTTATGTTTTGGTTTTATTTGTATCCTAAAAAAAAAATCATCAAATTAAAAACAAAAATCATCAAATTAATATAAGACAAATTAAAATGAGAAAGTATTTATTTTAGCAAATGGAGGACTCAACTCAAAGGCAAAAATTGAAGCATATTTACATCACTATTTTTCCTGAAAACATTAGAGACATCCTACTTTATGATCCTCAATATCGCACGAAGTGGAGGAGAGCATACTTAATCAAAAATTAAAACAAAAATTGGAAATGACATTGTTTTATTAATTATCCTACCTATTCTATGATAATTGGGAATTAGAAATTAATTACGTGTAAGCATATTTCCAATTTAACCATTCACGCAACAGTAATAAAAATATGTTCATTTTTAATTTTGCAAATGGAAAATGGAAATATACCAGAATGTGCGAAATTATTTTTTAAATGTGTGATTTAAATAAATAAAAACAAAAAACAATGATCTAGTACTTACTTGAAACCATTGTTCAATGAGGCTTTCATATGAGTGATTTCTGTCCTAATTTAGCTCACCTAAAACCTCTTCTTTGTCCTCCTCGATCTCTTATTCGAATAGTTGTTCCTCATTTGATATACAGGATTTTTCTTTCACTTCAGGAGGAGGGGTTAAGATTTTAGATGTTGTCAATATCTCCTCTTTGTAAGAAGAGGAGATCTCAACTTTTGTTAGGATCTGAGTGAGTTGTTCCACAGTTAAGTGTATCATTAAACTCATGTTGTTGGCATTCCTGTACTTCCATATAGAAAAAAAAACACCAAAACAAATTGAAATTTAAATCTAAAACTATACGAATAAAACTAATGGAAAAAATAAAATCACTCTTTGGAGAAATTTACATTACACTCTTATAGAAATGAAAATAACACACTTCAGAAATGAAACCAACTTCGAAATTAGGTGTTGTGGGTACAAATTGGTACGCAATCAAAACTAGTGTATAGTGAAAGCAATCCAAACTTATATACTTTTCTATACTAACAACAAAATGATTGCTCTGCTAGGGTTTATGGCCTGGAATTGGGCTAGGGTTCCTATCATCGCATCGCCTCCTGCAAGCAATGGATCCACCGGATCTGGATCCATATGGGTGGCGTGCTGGTCTAGTGGATGGGTTTCGTCGGGTCGTGGCCTCTTAGCCAACAGCAAAAAATGCCCCCGTGGATTCTCGTTTTGTCAAGCTTGTCAAAGTACCAGAAGTCACCCTCTCTTTGATGGAATTCAAATTCAAGGAAGTCGCCTTACATTAAAGAGGACTTGTTGTCCATTTTATAGGTCTATGGCCATTCCCTCACTCCATCTAAATATGGATGAATAAGAACTGGTGGCCTCTGATCCAGGGAGAAGTTCAATAAAAAATTTGCGGAAGGGGTTTCTTCATTTTTTTGTTCGAGAAAAAAGAAGATAGAGATCTAATATTCAGAAATAGTTCGTACTTGATGGGACAAATAGGTATGTATCTCAATAAATGGGATTTATCCTTTGATCCAAAAAAGGACATTCCCTCTGCAGTACTGGTGTGGGTAAAACTGTCGCACCTTCCATTGCATTGTTGGAATGATGAGGATTTGAAAACTATTGGAAATTACGTAGGGAAATATGTGGGAAATACATAGACAAGTAAGAACCGAAGCCTCCAATGTTCTCATGCGCCATAATATGTGTGGAAATAGACCTAGAAAAAGGTGTGCCGTAAGCAATAAATCTCATTATGGAATGATGGAAACACCTCCAAATGATTTACTATGAGAAAATACCCTTCAAATGCAAGGTCTGCCATGAATATGGATACTTCACAAATTCCTGCAAAAAGAAAACACAGTAAGAAGAGGGGGATATCACAAGAGAGGAATGGAATGAAGTCAGTCAGAGAAAAGGAAACAAAGAAAAATCATCGGCAAAAAATAAGAAAGTTTCAGAAAATAGCTTCCAAGCCTTAGCACCAGAGGACCAAGATCAACCAGAAAAGATAGCATCAGATAAAGAGGAGACCCTCCAGGGAAACAAGGGAAATGAGTCGGCACTGGAAGAGATTGGAAAAACCTATGAGCCATCGTTCCCAATACAGTTGTATGTTGAAGTAAGGCCAGAGACTTCACAGAATTCAGGTTCTGTCACGAGATCTAGAGCCAAGGCTTAGATGGAGGATACCTCAGAAAGAAAAGAAGAGGACTCAGAACCACTAATCAATAAAGGAATAAAATAGAATAAATACCATAGAGAGGAAGAGACTACAAGGGATAAGGAAGCATGTAAGCAATCGAGCCTAGGTCTTCTGGTAAAACCTTTCTTTTATGAAAAGCAATCAACAGAACAACCAGATGGAAGAAAGGATAGAGTGGGTTCTCTATCAATAAAAAAATAATGAAGCTAGTCTCCTAGAATTGTTGATGGCTAGGAGGACAACAAAAGGTAGAAGAAATTAAGAGATTCAAATTTACATAAAAGATAACCATCCTCGCAATTCAGGACACTAAAATGCAAGAGCATGAAATCCTAGCCATTATAAAAAAAATTGGAAGAACGAAGCTAGAGGTGTTAGTGTGCAAGGAGCCTCAGGTGGTTTGCTAACATGGTGGGACTCGTATTTTTTTAAGTTTAGATCAGCAGTTGAAAATAGGAACTGGCTCTTTGTTGAGCTCGAAAATATCGAGAGTCACAAAAATATGAGGATAGGGAATATCTATGGACCCACAGTCAATGGAGAAAAGGAAGACTTTTGGATGCAATTAGAAATGTAGAGGTTTGGGAAGATGCACCTCCCATGTATAATAACAGGAGATTTTAATGTTACCATCTTCCCCGAGGAAAAAAAAAGGAGGATCAAAAGTAAGGGATTCTTTTGGGGAAATACTAGAAAATGTAATAGCATCATGGAAGCTCATTGACATGAATCAAAGGAAAGGAAAGTATACCTATAATAGCATTAAACGATTTGGACTAGGACATATAGCATACAGATTGGATCGCATCCTGGTAAGTTCATCTTTGCTAGACAATCCCCTATTGCCAGTTTCAAGACTTTTAAATTTCTGTTGTCTCTGACCATAAACCAATGATGTTCTCCATGGAGCCAATTGGAAACCTAGGTCTCAATCCTTCAATTTTTCCCCTATCTGGTTAGCTGAGCCAAGGTTCCATGAAGTAGTTTCTCAAGCATGGAAAATGTTTTTCCAAGGCTCTCCAGGTTATATTGGGAACAGAAAATAAAAAATGTAAAAAGGGAGATAAAATCTTGGTTAGCTGGACGACCTCATCTTGGATAGGAAAAATTCACCTTGCTCAAGAGTCTGGAATAAATTCAAGAGGAAATGGAAAAGAAAGAAGTTACCAAAGAAATGCTGCCAAGGGAAAAAGAGATTGACCAGAAAATTACAGCAATCTAGAGAAAGGATTAAACAAAACTCAGGTTAAAATCCAGGTGTCTATGGCTAAAAGCAGTAGATCAAAATTATAGCTTCTTCCATTATTAGTGTAAAGAACATAATAGGAGGAATACCATAAAGGAACTAACTACAGACAATGGAGACAAAATAAGTGACCCTGAGATAATAAAAAAGGATTTTAAAGATCATTTTCAAGAACTCTACGCAAGCGAAGACAACATCTCAGCAGACGGCATGCTCACACTTAGCATAGAAATTCCTCAGCTGCTACAGGGAAATAAGAATTCTCTTACACAACCTATTACTTTCAAAGAAGTTTGGAGGGAATCTTGGACTTTGCATCCAGATATGGCACCGAGGTCGAATGGTTTCTCGATTAGATTCTATAGAAGTTGTTGGAACATTATAAAAAAAGATCTAGTCAAAATGATAATTTGGTCATAGTCCATGGATTGAAATAGAGGCGCCATGAATTCAACATTTTTGGCTCTAATTCCCAAAGAAAAGAATTCGTCCTCCATAAAAAGGTTCAGGCCTATCTCCTTGTGTAACTCATCCTATAAGATTATCTCCAAAGTAATATCTAACAGAATGAAGAAGGTAATCCTGAAAATAATCTCTAAAAACCAAGGAGGCTTTATAGCTGGAAGAAAGATCTATGACAATATCCTGATGGTCCAAGAAGCGACCCATTCTAGCCAATCCCGTAAGGAGGAAGGTATGGAAATCAAAGTAGACCTCGCAAATGGTTTTTGACAAAATAAGGAATTCGTATATTTTTCAGGTCATGCATAATTATGGATTTCTTGAATCCTTTATTCGGTGGGTCAAGGCTTATATTATCAATCCTTGGATTGCTCCTCTCATAAACGACCGTCCTACCTCCTTCTTTCAAGTACAAAGTGGAATTAGGAAAGGTTTCCCAATGTCTCCTTTCCTCTACATCTTGTAGCAAACTCTCTCAGTAGAAGACTAAACAGACTCAGAAATGAAGGGAATATTCTAGGCATCAGCATTGCAAGAGGGGTTCAAGCCATTAATCATACCCAGTTTGCAGACGACACTATTCTCTTGGGAAGTGCTTCACCCCAAATAGAAAGGTGCTTCAAAATTACCTTGGACCTATTTCTAAAACTCTTAGGTAGTCAAATAAATTTCAATAAGTCTTGGTTGTACGGGTGGAACAGTAGTCCAAATTATCTCAGAGAAATCACAAACATAGTTGGAATTCAGGTGAATCTTCAATGGACCTTCTTCATATACCTGAGAGTCCCTATTGTCAACAAGAAAAGAACCATTGCAACTTGGATCCCTTTAATTCAGAAAACGAAGAAGAAAATCCAGCTGTGGAGCAACACTTGGCTAAATCTAGCAGGCAAAGTGGTCTTAATAAAGTTCATCCTTTCCTCCTATCCAGTTTTCTCTTGTGAAATTTTCCTTGCCCCAAAGGCAGTCATTAGAACCTTTAATATGGAAATTAGGAAGTTTTTATGGCAAGGAGGGAAGACTCAGGGGAGAAATTTCAATCTAGTGAAATAGGAAGTTGTCTTAGAAGATAAAAATAGTGGAGGACTTGGAATCAGGGCCCTAAGGAGAATGAATCAAGTATTGTGGGAAAACATGGTTTGGAGAATGATCACGGGGGGCAAGGACTGGTGGATAGAGTCCATAAGGAAAAAATACATAAAAAGGAAAAAGTCAAGAATTATGGATCTCCCCTGGGTGGGCAAAGGAACCACCATATGGAATCAATGAAAAAATTATGTTGGTCTAATCAAAGACAATTTATACTAGATACCTGGGAATGTTAGCAAAATTAATATTTGGTCAGACTCCATCTTGGGAAGACCCCTTCTTGAATCAAAATTTGAGCTTCTTCCTCTACGTAGGTGGCTAGAAGATCTCATATATAAGTCCCTAAAATATTATTCTATCTAGGGTTCCAGGGGCAAATGGAATGGCTGGAAGCGCTTAAATCTGCCTCCTGATCTAGGTTCTTTATATGATACCTTTACCTCCTTCCTCCACGGAATCACCCCCCTTATCCTTAGAGAAAAAGATTCGAGAGGTTGAGGGAAAATGGGAATATACATTGTCAAAGAGGGCTATCAATCACTACAAAATATAGGAAACAGCTTACAACAAATAATTTGGGGGAATTTTTGGGACTCATATTGCATCCCAAAGATCAACATGTTCTTTTGGCTCTTAGCAAAAGATAAACTTTTAACCGCATAAAATATTAGAAAACATGGGTTCCACGGGCCTTCAAGGTGCAACCTATGCCATGAAAATGAAGAATCATCCCAGCACCTGTTCCTAGAGTGTCCTTTCTACAAACGGGTGTGGAACTTCTTCCTTGGTAATACAGGTCAGAATTTTGGTCTCCTAGGGTCAACCTCCACCGTGTTGTCTAGTTGGAAAGGTTGTTATCTAGGGAAAATAGGGAATAAGAAGTTCCTTGGAAAAATTTGGGACACAACACTCAGAAATGTATGCTGGAAAATCTGGCTTGCCAAGAATAGGCTCATTTTTTACAATAAAAAAGAAGATCCTCAACGTGCCTCCTTCAAAGCCGCTAACATGATCAGTGAGAAACTGAACACTAAGTAGGTGAACCTTCCCTCTTCCGAGAAACTTATTACTGAAGATATTGAATGGTGTAAATATTTTATACATCAGAACTATCTTCAAACCAAAGTTAGGACTGCTCTTTTCACCTAGGAAATTCGAAAAAACTCCAAAGAGTTCTCATAGTGGAAGGAAAGTCTAAATTATCATAGTATGTTTTTCAATGGGGCCACAAAAAGAAACCATGGGGAGGAAGGTGTGGGTTGTAATTATCTTTGATCTCGAAGGAAAAAATGTCTCTTCTTATGCTTGGGGACTTGGTCGGAAAACCAATAACGAATTTGAATGGCTTGCTCTGTATTATGGAATGAACCTTGTAAGGAAACTCAACATCGCAAAGATAATAGTGATTGGGGAATCGAAGCAAGTAATACAAAAAATGAACAATGGAAATAACAGAGGCATGATCAAAACTAAAATAATCTATGAGCGCATTCAACATATTTCTCGGGAAGTTCAAGCTTCCTATATCCACATCCTCCGAGGCAACAATTCAAAGGCAGATAAATTGGCAAATCAAGGAACTAAGTTAGAAATTAGGTCAATCAAGGTGAAAGGAATTCTTACTAATTTCTTTTATGTTCCCTAAGAACCTTTGGAATTCTAAGTGCCTCCATGGGTACCTGATGCTAAATGCTATGCCTCTCCAAGATTTTTTGGAATTCTTTCTCCCCCCTAGCAAGACAAAAAAATCAAGAAACCATGAATAGTTGGAATAAAATTGGTTTGGGGACAGGGCTCTCCCCCCTCCTCTTGGTGATGACGATCGACGACACGTTCTCTCCCGGCGTTTTGCCAACTGGCAAGCAGCATGGCTATCATTCTCCATCTGTCATCACCCTGCCCATGTGATGGCATTAAAATCCACTGTAGGAATTAACTCCCAGAATGGAAGGCTCGCACGAGCCATGGAATTCCTCCATATTTAGTCTTCTTCCCCAAATTTGGTTTATTCAGCTTTGCGTCTCGGTGAAGGCACTCTTGTCTACAGCAAGGTTCACGCTCATGAAAATCCGGGTATAGTGTTTGGTAATTTTTCTTATGTTGTTTGTGATTTAAGGACTTTCGCCATTGAGGAAGAGATTTGTGGTTATGAGGACCTCAAAACAGACTCAGTTAGAGCCAAGTCTAGAATTTCTCACCCCGTTGTTGGCAATCTAAAGGCTTTCATTGTTGAAGAAGAGAATATTGTTCCTGAGTATCTAGAAATTGACTCAGTTAGGGCTGATCCTGAAATATATCCTCACGTTGTTGGTTATTCATAGAACGTTGTTGGGACTATGGGTTTGAAAGTGAAAAGGTTCAGTGTAATTCCTTGTTCTCGTTTCTGGAAACACTCAGTATTTCAGGACTGGAAAGCTTGCAACAAGAATACTTTGCTGCTGCGCAGGAAGAAATGGTAGGAATAGGAGCTACACTAGAAGAAATTCATAATACTCTCAAGGACATCAAGAAAAACATGAGTTGGTTATATGATATTATTAACAGAAGTATGGAATAAAATAGTAAAATAGTGAAGTGGATGGTTCGACAGATTGACAACCAAGATTCTCATATATAGAAGACAACCACCATGACCTTTATGAGGTAATGGGAAACATCAGCTAGTAGAAGGATGACCTGAAAAAATTGGTTAATATGAATTAGGGGAGCTACATCCATGACAACCAGAACAAATACCACACGATGGAGGAGGCTTCCATGGAGCAGCCTGTCAAAGATTAGAAGGGAAAGAAGAAGGAACAAGTCTAGTCCCATGGGTACTTCATGTTTTTTTGCTTTCTTGTTTTAGGAGATTTTTACTGTATATAACCCTCAAGGGGATTTAACAGTCGTTTTAGACATAGAAGCAAGCTCAAGGAAACGCTTATCAGTTTAATTTTCTCAGTTATTTTGGTCCTTCTAGAACTTTGCAGGTCTCAGGCCTACCATTTTTGTAAACTTGGTTGTTCACAACTTTTTTATTAATACAATATATTTGAGGTTACTATTAAAAAAAACAATCCAAACTTAATGTAAATGCAAAATAATAACTAAATGAAAATGAAAAGCACGCCTGCATAAAAACAAACTCGCATAAAAGAAATACTCTTGCAAAAAATGAAAGAACTCTTTTGCATAAATTAAACATGCTTGTGAATAGGAAACTTATTTACATGGAAATGGAACAACAAGGATTTGGGGTGACCCACCAAAGTGGATGCATCAGGCTGTTACACCATGGAAATTCTGTAGTGAAGTCGTCCTTGTGTCTTAGTGTTTCCCCTCCCCCTTGCTTTGTAATATAAAAACAACCTATCTAAACTATGATCCCCTTTTAGCACCTATACACCATGGAAATTCTATAGTGAAGTCGTCCTTGTTTCTTAGTGTTTCCCCTCCCCCTTACTTTGTAATATAAAAACAACCTATCTAAACTCGGATCCCGTTTTAGCACCTCCCCGACAACGGTGCCAAAATGTTTGTGAAAAGTATTAAGCGATTAATAAACTATCCAACGATTTAAATTGTCAACATGAGGAGAGCATAAACTTGTGAGGTACAAAAAAAATATATGCAGGTTCAGGGTAACACTAACTTAATCTAACATTCTAAAAGAAAACACACATGACTGAAATGGAATTAAAATCTAGAAAAAAAAAGTGAAATTGCGTTAAAGGAAACTAATCTAATTCCTAGAAATAAAACACATGAATGAAATTGAATCTAATTATGAAAGCATGAAATTACATGAAAAGAAATCTAATGCATAAATTAAACTTGGTAAAGAAAGTGTTAAATCGCCAAACACATGTGACAAATGATAAGCAACAAATGAAAAATGATAAACTATTCAAAATAACAAATCTATTATGGAGAAATCAAAATATTTATTCTAAAATATCAAATCCATTACAAAATTATCAAATCTATGACTAATTCTCAAAAAGATAAACTATTTCTCTATTTCTAGAGAGGCCTCCACTCCTCCCAAATGAAGAGAGAGCACTCTTATTTATACATGAGTTGCTTTGAAAAGACGGAAAATGTAGATCCACTATTCTCTCAACCTATTTTCCATAATTAAAAAATATTTATCCCTTCAAATCCTCACAAATCCTTAATATCTTTGAAAATAAATTCCATCCATATCTTCATGATCTTGCTCCTTTGAATATGCTTGAATAATTATCTTCAAATCTCCTCCAAATATTCACATGTTGGAAAAAATATTTGATAGCCTTGAATAATTCTTTTGTTGAAAACTTCACATATTCGTACACATTACAAAACTCACTCAATTTTGAGATATAAATGAAAATATGTCAATTTTCTAATATTTAATCACACATTCTCTCAAAATACATAAAATAAATTATTTGGGAAATACTAGAGCTAAACCCATATTTAATTATAAAAATGGTAATAATGAATGGTTTATAGAGTGATGGAATATTGATAATGTGAAAAATGGTGGAAGGAAAAGAGGATAAAAGTGTGATATTTTGGAATCCAAACATGCACATCTCTCAAGTGAGAGAAGCTCAATGCTCTCAATGCAAAACACATAATGTCAAAAGATGTGAAAGGGGTGTACCATCATTCTTCTATATATAATATTGCTTCTTGTCCAATATTCCTTGACCAATGCACCCTCATGAGATAAATATGAACTTTCCTTCTTTCCTCTTCCTTGTTTTCCTACCTTTCCAATTGAAATGTTTTTCTTCCTTTTAGAAACCATGCCCTCCTTGTTTCCATTTTTTCACACTAACATGCCTTTCTTTCTTTTTAAAAATTGTGCCCTCCTTGCTTTTCATACTGACTGTTTTTTTGCACTTGCTTTCTTTGTGCGCTTTCCTGTTTTTCACTGTTTTTTGTTTTTCTTTCTTATTGTCAGTTTCCTTCTTTTTGTTGCCAGTGGCCACCTTCCTTGTGTTGCTTTCTTCAACTTTCCCTCTTTTGCAAAGCAACTTCTTTGGCCCACCTTATCTATTTTCCCAACTCATTATTACATTTAAATATTCAAAATAACATGACATCCTTCTAAATTAATAATATAAAATATTGTTGACCATAATTTATTCTTTATCTAACTTAATTAGTTCTTAAAGTAACTTGATGTCAAATTACCCCTTATTATTAATTTAATAATAAAACCACATATAATATGAAGTGGTTAATGTTCTCACCATGGTGCTACTATAACCATAAACTTTAACATGCCAAATCCTACAAAGATTATGTAGATGATCAAAATTTTAATAATTCTAAAATACTAGATATAAATGTATTTATTATAAACTATGACATATCTAACTTTAACTTAGGATCTTTTAAAATATTGTACTGTAACTTTACCTAGGAAATCTAAAAACTTAAAATTAATTAATAGTATAACTAGCCCAAGCCTAGGAATTATAAAGGTCTTAAAATAAGATGATCCAAATTTTGATTATATTATATTTGCATGGCCATGTGGCTCGTGTTTTGGAACACGTGGTGCGTATCTATACCCTTCGTAGTTTCTTGCTTGTGAGCCTTGGATAGAAGTAATGTAGAACAATTCACTTTTTATTTTGTGAGTTGATGAACTAAAGGATAAGTACTCAACATACCACACAAAGATTCTAATTCACATCCTTTCTAGATAGAAGGATTGTTAATATTCAAATCCTAGTCACCTATAGATCGGTCTCGAAGCAACAATAGTTGAAATAGTCCACAATAGCCACTCTATTTAGTAGGAATAGTGAGGATGGTCATAACGTCAAAGGGTGCGTGCGCTCTCCACTCGAGAAGTCCCCTCACTAACTCTTACCGCACAATTTAACACTGAACATATGGATGAGAGTGAGCAATTGTAGAACTCTTGGCATTGCATCGACACACCCAAGAGGACTACATAATCAATCAAGTAAGGCCCTCGTTCTAAGTGCAAACCGTTTTGATTTAGATGGTTTTTTTAGGGGAAGGGGAGGGAAAATGAAGCTACATTGTGGCCTTAGATTCATTAATTATGTGTAACTATCACATTCTACTATATATATATAGTTAGAACTACTAGTTATATTGATGGAATGTTATTAATTCGTAAAACAATATCTACAAATATTAAGTTTAATGGAAGATATTCTCCAATCACATGACTAGGGGCAAGATAACATGACTAGGGGCAAGATAAAAAGAAAAGGAATGGAGATTCACAACTTTCCTAACAAAGTGATCTGTCACTAAAGGCTTGAAATAAGGTATTGCTACGATGATTTTATAGGATTATAATCAAGGATTCATGTGACTTTATAATTTACTTGAAGGCGATATGGATATCATGGTCCAAGGATGCAAACATAGGCTCAAGGACCATAAAAGGAAATGAAGGTTCAAGTCTTTCCAATTAAGGTTCTATCCTACCTTAGATAAATGCCATAATTGTTTAGAGTATCTTATGTAGCATGGTAAATGGGAAAAGAATAGAGACGACAAAAGGATATAATCCCATTGTAGCTATGTAGGAAGATTTGAAAATAGAAGTTAAAATTTTCAAAGTTTGAGCTACCTTGAGAGATAATGTTGAAGTTAGGATAAGAGGAGGGTTGAATCACATCAAAGTCTGAGGGAGATTAAGGAATATGATGGCATGCTACAACTTTTATTTTGAGAGCATGCATAAGGTATATAAAAATTAACAACCCATTCAAATGAAGCATTCTTTGACCAAGAGAGGAAGTATATAGGTTTAAGAGGAATCCCAACATGTAGGGCATTGTCTCCTTATATAGGAAGAATGAACACACCGTCTCTATTCATTGTTGGTTTATTCATTTTCTTTGCTTTTCTTTGAGCCAACAAGTAGGTCATTCTTTCCTTCTATACGTAAATTGAACATATTTTCTCTATTCGTTGAAATTTTGTTCATTTTCTTTACTCACCCATATGCTCTGGTTCTTATTGACAAGAAAGGCTCTACCAAACCATTGTTGGATGATATTACCTTCTGCACAGTGAAATTTTAAACCACCTTATATTTGTAATTACATCATGGTAAAGCACTGGATTTGCATCTTAATATTAGAGAGTGGAAATCAAAATTTTAATGTCATAAGTAAGGCTAAACTAATGTCTAGCATTACTTAGTTTCATTAAAAAAAATGTCTACATTAACCTAATGTTTTAATGGATAATATTGAGTCTTGATATGAGGCTAAATAATAGAAATATTTGGTTATTTGGTTCAAACAAAAAGTATCTAGTATCTACATTAAAATGTGTTTTATATATTCCAAGTAAACATTAAGAAAAATGATCAAATTTTCAACAATATGCATGGTGATTAAAAGAAAGAATTAATAAATACCAAAGTGCAAGACACTGTAAAACATGTAATGCAATTATTTATGTTATTCCTAATTACACGCTTAGGTGTTTATACTTTACAATTTGAGGTGTAGAAGGGGCGTGCAATTACTTATGTTATTCTAGATTGCGGGAAGATGAGACAAGTGTATTGTTAAGATTTATTTTATGGTTGTCATTCCAAATTTAAAATAAACATGTGTATGTGTGTGTGTGTGTAAAAAAACATATTCCAAAGTTCATTTTTTCATTCATTATTACTTCAACCATGATTAATCCAGCACCAGAAGTAGGTCTGAAATGTGAAAAATGAAGTAGACCTGAAATGTGTGTCTGAAAGGGATAGTAGCATGCCATCACCAGATATAGTACCCTATAGTTGAGATGCATCGTTTAAAAAACTGATGGAAATGCCATAAGAGATATAGGAGGAGGGATATTTCTAACATAATGTTCCATAAGATTCCTCGATATCCCCTGATAGGAAGAAATAAGATGCATAATGACGTGGGGGTGGGGATTTACCTGTTGATTCTCGTAAATGATTTTATTTCTATAACACCAGATGGACCAACAAATGTGCAATGGAATGGATGGCCAATTTGGGTGTTTCAAAAACTAACGAGAAATATTACAACTTTTGGGACTTTTGGACTTTGCAAAAGATTTTAAAACTAAATACATTTCCTGGAGGGAACAAGAGAATCAAGCTTTGTACCATCCTCATTAGATAAAATTATTAGATATATTTGAATAAGGTTCATCTAACTGACAATAGTAATATCAAAGTCTTTGGATCTACCGTGAAAAAAAAATTGCACCTTCTTTTAAATATTGTTGGGTGTTAAGAATAGAGACATTAGGTTGATTAATATCCCAATTAGTGTTAATATTTCATCTATTTTAACCATATCAATGGAAAAAAGTAGTGTTTTGATCACACCGCTTTTAATCCTCCACCACTCTTCTTCTAATATCAAGATATCATGTTTTTTCCTTTCAAGACAAATGATGTAGATCTTATCTTATTATGTTAAAACACCCAAACAATTTTGAGTAAAAAACAATTGGATATAGTCTCCTTTAATTTGTTTTTAAGATCCCTTTTTTTCTTTTTTTAAGCTCTTTTTTTTTCTTTTTATTAGAACCCATTGTTATTAAGATTTTAATGGTTATACAAGATATTCGGGGAGAAAACCCATCAAAACTTCCTCAATATAGAATTCAACCAAGTACAATGAAAAACCCCAAGAATAATACCAACAACTTCCTCTCTCCAGTGAGACTCCTCACTCTCTCTCCCTCTCTTATGCACTTGTGTGTGAGATGTGTGTAAACTAGCATAGATCCATTTTAAACTTGAATCTATCAAGCACCGAGAGGGATTCAATTTCTTGAGGTGTACATTTTTTAACCATTTGGACCCCTCTCGGTACTTGATAGATCTAGGTCAAAAATGAATCTATGCTAGTTTAGTTTTTTTTTAGTTGATATGTAATTTATATTTTTCATTTTTTATTTTTTAATATTTAATATTTTTTATTTACGTTGGCTAGCATAACGTGACTAATGTGACATGATATCCCCCATACTAGGTTGGAGAGCACATGGCTTCTCTCGGTGCAATGAGGGAGGTGCCTCACCTATTTATGCTCATCAAGTGAGTGACTCAAGTCCTTTAATTAGGACCGACCTACCCAGGAAGACTCAAAATAAATTTTATAAAATAATTTTGTGGGTAATATTAACCTGACTTACAACAAAGGTTTTACCTCACGAATTTTACATGACCAAGTACATCAAGGACATCTCCAAACGGATGAATAACAAATCCAAAAGGAGGAATAATAAAAATGCAATAAAAGGTACAATAGAATATCTTCTGAAGTTACATTTTTTTAATAGTCCCTCCTAACAAGGAAGGTATTCTACAACATCAATAACAACAATAAATAATTGTACAAATGGTCGTTGAATTTATGTATCATAGGAAGTTTTGTAACAGCAACATCATGCATCTAGAACATCATCATCAACATCAACATGGAGCACCATCATCATCATCTAGAGAATCATCATCAACAACAGCATGGAACATCATCATCATCATCTAGAACATCATCATCATTAAAAAAAAATCATCATTAAAATCATTTCATGAGCTCTCTCTATCCTGTCACATGATGTCATAGAGAGTCTTACCATCCCATTGCAGTATTTCCCATCTAAACTCATCATCCCACCCCATCATAGGGTGTTCCATATAACATCATCATCCCATCGCAGGATGAAAGGATCTTACATATTGGGAGCTCTCTCTATCCCATCGTAGGAGGTCATGGAGAATATCATCATCTCATCTCAAGATGTCCCATCTAATATCATCATCCTGTTGTAGGTTGAGAGGATCTTATCCTCTTGGGATCTCTCTTTATCTTGTCGTAGGATGTCATGGAGAGTCTTACCATCCCGTAGTAGGATGTCCCATATAATACAATCAGAAAAGAACCAAGTCAGCATGGTTATGTCTATGGGACACTCACCCCTATCCAAGTCGACATGACATTCTCGAGAAAACAAGTCAGCATAATTATGGGCCACTCACACCTAGCCAAGTTAGCATGACATTCTTGGGGCACCAAGTCAGCATGGATATTTCCTAGAAAAATATTCATGCCACTCACTTTTTCCAAGTCATCATGGCACTTCTATTGCCAATCCATTATGGCACATACTTTTTCCAAGTCATCATGGCACATATTGCTCTTTTTGTCACAGAGGTCCCTTAATGTCAAGCTAATTGGAAAATCTGGCCAATTCATCATGGCACTGTCCGCATCATCCTTCTTTAGCTTTCAGAACACACTACTCCCTCAGTCACGGAGGCCATCAATCATGTGAGGTGTAGGATAGATTGACTGCTTGTCTTCAACCTTGTAGTAAAGGTTGAAGTCTTCTTCAATGAGTCTTCATCACACGATCTTTCCCACAAGTCAATTTCAAATGTATGATTAGAGACATTTTAGAATTTCCGAATGAAAAATTCTTATGCATAATGACATATGCGACTATATTTGCCAATGCTTCAACACAACATGCATTTGTATCTCATATACATACGGTAACTTTCTAGATGCCTTCCATCTTTACTAGAACAATATTAAGAGCATGCACTATCCCAACATGTTAGCAAAGAAGTTTCATTCTAGATAAGTAGCAATGGAATGTTGTATAGCGCCATAGGCCACTTACCCATTACATGCATATTAGTAGCATATCGTTCATCAATGCAAACAGTTGTGAAACAGTCTAACATGCATAATACATTTCCTAAATCTAGTAACATAAATATGTACTCAATTGGACAATATCATCTAAACATTCTAATAACTCAAATAAAACAAAAGTAATTATATTGTATGTTTGGTAGACTCCCTCTAGATCTACAATAATCCTCTTTGATTTGACCAAGTTCTTCTTGTTCTTTGCTTTGTCTTCATCTCCCTATAAATCTGCAACTTCTCCAACGAGATTGCTTCAACTAGATGCTTGCTTCAATGCTTTTCTGAAAGACTGCTTCTAGTGAACCTAGGGTTTGACAATAAACCCTATTTTTTATTTCAAATTTGGTGACTTTCATATCCGATTGGATAGGAAGATGTGAATCCTCAAGGTGAGTCAAGCAATATACTCATTTTCCCAAATCTATGGACAAAACTGCATAATATTTGATTCCCACAGTTTATCTATTTTTCTCCTGTTGAATTGTCCGGTCTCAATTCTACTATATCTCTGAAATTTATACTCCTAAAGGTCTGAAACTTCGTGTTGATGTATTATGATATTTCTCATGTCCAACCCCATAGGTTAGAACAATATTGTATTATCCAAGTGGAATGTATCCTAAGTTTCCTAAGGTGGCCTATTTATGGTATGGTTCAGTATAGCGAACTTGTATGGAATTCCATGTGTCATTGTTTCAACTTTGGGTTCTAAAACTTGCATAAGATCAAACAAATTATGTTCCCTTTCTAGAACATCTTATGAAATAAGATTTGGATATTCCTATCCCAAGATATGACATTTATCTATATATCACATGTTTAAAACTGAATTCTAGAAGAGGTTGGAACCCTTTTTTGGAGGGATCATATCTCCTAGCGTACAACGAATCTGAGACTAAAACTCATACACAAGGTAGATCAACATCTCATCTTTGACATATCAGAGTTTAAGATCTCGATCCTTCACCAAAGTCTAGTTATAGAAAAAATGATCATATCACTAGATTTCGCTTTCTATGGTTTTCAAACATGAAGCCCTAATCTCCAAACACTGCAATTGTAGCAATGTCATGGTTACACAAAGACTTATTTAAGGGTAGCTCTGATACCATGTT
This sequence comes from Pseudotsuga menziesii, assembly GCA_001517045.1. Taxonomy (NCBI): domain Eukaryota; kingdom Viridiplantae; phylum Streptophyta; class Pinopsida; order Pinales; family Pinaceae; genus Pseudotsuga; species Pseudotsuga menziesii. Next base: position 383,480 of record LPNX011002499.1, on the reverse strand, counting down.
AATTTTTTAATAGTTATGCAATATCTTCAAACATTTATCATCATAACATAATAACCATATGCAATAGGATCACTGAAAGAAAGACAAGCATAGCGAGACAAAATAACACATAGATTTATCTTGGGAAACCCTCTCCAAGGAGAAAACCTAGTAAAACTTCCTCAATATAGAATTTGACCAAGTACAGTGAGGAACCCCAAGAATAATAAGAACAACTTCCTCTCTCTAGCGATCTTCCTCTCTCTCTCTCTCTCTCTCTCTCTCTCTCTCTCTCTCTCTCGTGTGCACTTACTTGTGTGTGAGATGTGTGTAAATGAGGGAGGTGCCTCACCTATTTATACTCATCAAATGAGTGTCTCAATTACCTAATTAGGTCAGCCTAGTCCTTTAATTAGGGCTGACCTACTTAGGAGGACTCAAAATAACATTTATAAAATACTTTTGTGGGTACTGTTGACCCGAATTACAATGAAGGTTTTACCTCATGACTTTTACATAACCAAGTACATCAAGGACATCTCTGAATGAAGGAATAGCAACTATGAAAGGAGAAATAATAAATATACAATAGAATATATTTCGAAGTTACATTTCTTTAACGGTGGTATGCGAAAGTAAACAATTCCATGAATTTATGATAATATCTACAAGATCTATATTTTGAATCCATGTATGATTAAATTTAAATGGATAGTTTTTTTCTCCATACCTAGATCAAACTGCAAGACTGTCGGCATGTGGTCTGAGAGGGATCCACTATAGGTCCACGAGCGAAAATTCTTAAAGGAATCTGCTAATCTGCATGCAATAAGAAATATGTCGAGATGCTTTGAGATACCAATTTCACCAGAGCATTGATTATACCAGGTTAGATTGATATGTCTGGAGTTTAATGATCTCCAACAAGACCGAATGAATGATCTCCTTACAGAATGGTTTACGATTATGGTATGGACCATAGCAATCGAAGACTCTATACATCTAAGATATACCTTATGAAATACCTTCCAATAAGATACCGCCGAAGGATAAATAGGCCTTGAAGTTTTCCATCTTTGGGTTCCACACAGAAACAAGGCCTCCTCAAAGGCCATTGGAGTCGATGGTATACATATTCCACCCAGGGAGAAGTCTTGCAAGGATGTCTCTGTCCTTTTCACCATTCTTCATGGTTCCCTATAACATAATCATATCAGGTTAGATATAATCAAAACATCTATTGAGAGCACGTTGCTTGGGACCGCCTCCAAGTCCCCTTACATTTATTGAGATAATGATCATTAGGGAATCTTTGCTAGGGCCTTCTATGCTCTAAGGGCCCAGATTCCGCCATGTTGGCTGCCAACAGGGAAGTCCTTTAATGTAATACCAATGCTACCAATATTGCTCGAAGATTAACATGAAACCGTAGTTATACCACCTTTAACAACACCCGGTTATCTACCATTTTTCTCTTTCTCCCACTCTTTCCAACACTATAGAACTAATTCATGCTTTAGTCCAAATGGAACAAGAACACCATCCCCGTTATCTACCTTTTTTTATTTGTTGGTTCCAAAAATAAATTTGAAGGGGTTTTTTAAGGGTGTCCTTATAAGATGGGACAAGGGTACCAACGCGAACATTTTACTCTTTGAGATTGAAGTTGCCTCTCACATTAATAATGAGATTGTGCACATGTTCAAAACCGGCGGGGGGGTAGGGTTGCTCATTTGGCTTGCTGTGGCGAGGCTTGAAGGGTAGGCGACCCCATCAGGACGTCTCGGCCCCTGCTAAGTCACAAGTTATTGGTATATCTGGATTGCAGGCTGTTGGATATACTCTTGGAAGGTTGTTGTTCCCATGGTTAAAAAAAATAATGAAAGTGTCTTTTTTCATCGTTGAGTTTTTCATATTTGAACCAATTTAACATAATGTTTATACAAAGTTCACAAGTTATTGTTTAATAACGTGTTGATATATGGTATTTTATTTTATAATTTTTGGTAGGTTATTGATTTATTAATTTAGTGAATTAATTCGATCCGCTGTGAATTTATTTAAGTAATTTTTAGGTTTGTTATAAGATGCTAATTACCTTTAACGTTCCTTTTGCTCAATGCCTTATCAAGTTAAACATTATAATCAATATATTAATATAGAAAAGCGCGTAAAAAAAATATTTTCAAAAACTTTCATAAAAATATAAATTTATTAAATTATTATTTTTTAATTAGCATGAAAAACTTTTTAATTTTTAATTTTTTAATATTCCAACCATTCTCTCGTAACCAAACCATGTGATTGAGGTTTTGTAAAAGATTGAACATGTTTTCGTCCATTTTCAATGTTGATTCATTTTTATTGTAAAAGTGAATCAAAAGGGAATAAATTAAACGCTATCTTTTTTATCAAGCACTGAGATGGATCAAATCTCTAACCTCTTCTTAAGTATCCATTGATTTGATTCAAAAAAGATACATATTTTTATTTAAGGTCCACATATAATTTTATTATTATTAATATTTAATATTATTTATGGCCTACATATAATATTTTTTATTTTGTTAGGAACAAACATTGCATCATTCATTTCCCCACACATGGTTTTAAAACCATATGCAAGGCCCTCCTACAATCATGGGTTGTTTAGGAGGCCTTGCACATGGTTTAAAAACCATGTGCAAAGCCTCCTAAACCATGTACAATAAAACCATGGGTTGTTTAGAATGCCTTGCACATGGTTTTAAAACCATGTGCAAGGCCAACATTTTTTTGCGGATAATTCAATTTTGTGTGTTTTTTGACCCACATATTTTTTTTTACGAATAATTAAATTTTTACTTTTTTTATTGTTTTGTTAGGTAGGAAGATTATCACATCTCCCCTATATTAGATTATTTTTGTGGCCGACATTTATTTTGGCCTATTAGAAAATTTATTTTTTATTAATAAAAATAAAGTTAAGAAAGTGATATTATTTTTTATTTTGTGTTAAAAAATCTCTCCCATAATATTCAGTATCACAATTATTTTTGGCCGACATGTTACATACTTTACAAGATCTCTCCCATAATATTCACTTTCACTATTATTTTTTGCCGACATGTTAGTAACATTACATCACGTGACAAGATCTCCCCCATACTGGGCTGTAAAGCGCCTCTCGACGCAATTAAGGAATTCCAAATTTAAGTTAATTCTTGATTTAATTTTTTTATTATTAAAAAACAGTTTTATTTATTTATATATAATCTTTTAACTGAGTTTTATTTATATTTTAAATAAATTTAACATGAAAAATCAACTTTTATTTCTTTATATAACTTTCTGAATTAATAAATCGGATATGTATCGTATCATGTTGGTGATCGCATTCGTAGACTTGCTATTATGCCATTCGTAGACTTGCCATTTGCTATTATGCTATTATCCCATTGTTACAAAAAGAAAAAAATTAAACATGTTTTATTTTTTGCTTTATGTTTTTATCAGTAATGAGATGTAACATTTTTATGCTCGATAGTGATCTTATAAAATATGTGTTTTATGTACGATTTAACTTTAAAAAAACATTCCTCTTAAATATTTTTAAAAAAAGTGAAAAGATATTGGTGGGAGTTAGGTGATCTTATTAATGTGTTATAAAATGAGTTTTTTCTATATATTTTTAAAAGGTATATTTCCCACGTTTTCCCGTCAAAGAGGAAGCATTTTTCTTGCATGAAGATCCTTTATTAAAGAAAATGAGTTATTTTATTAATGTTTTTAAAAGGTATATTTCTTTTTTTAACATAAACAATTAACGTTATTTGTATTGAAAAAAGATGAATAAATTCCTAAGAAACTCAAAATTAGTATATTTTTTCCCAGACAAAATTCCTTCTCCGTTTTTTTCCAGACAAAATTCCTTCTCCGAAGAGATTATGGTTAAAAAAAAACTTAGTCATACGTGTTCAAATTCTAAGAGTTCCATAGTGACTTAGGTACTACTATATTTTCTAACAAACTAGCCTAATTACATAGCATAGTAGTAGTGCATAAAAAAAATTAAGAGAGCAACTCAAACTGAGACATTTAACTAACAAATTTTCCTCCTCTCCTTCGACAGAGGAGGGTGAGGAGCACCAATCCGGGCTAGAGATAATAAAGGGTATTAGGGGCCCCAGTAAGTGCTGCTGCCTGTTGCGTGCTTACAAGGGGCAAGGGTAAAATATATGTCCCGTTGTACTGGGGTAATCAGATAGAACGGAAAGGCATAAAGGGCAGGTTAAAATAAAGTGTCACGTGTGTTTTTGCTGTTTTCAACGCTATGGCCGTCGTTTAATTGCTCATCGCCATCGCTATTTCCAATCCTATACTATCTCCACAAAATTGAAACTCTTCCTCATAGAAAATCTCTTCTCTCATGATTCCCAACTCCTCAAACACAGGAGGATACTATTAGTGGCATTCTAGTGTCTTCAATTCGAACTAGTGTTGTTTGTTGCACAATTTTCATATCCAATTTTCTTGAATTGGAGTATTTCACTTGTGCAGGAATGACACCCATGGGTTTGTTCTTCAAGGAGGGAGTAATGCATTTCACTATCTCGGGTTAATTTCTACAATTTGCATTCCCACATATCAACCTTGACCTCTAGGAGACCACAATGTTGTTCCTCCCACTCAAATTGACAGCTAAGATGATCCAACATCTGCTTGATGACATCTAGTTGCGCCTTAATTCAATGGAGAGTTTTCCTGAGACCAACCATTTCAAGCATGACATGACCAACATCAAACTTGCTTTCTTAATTTTTTTTCCATAATTTCCCTTGCGACATCAAAAGGAGAGAGAGTTATGTGCTCATTGTGACCAATTCCTTGCAACCAAGTCTCATTTTCCTTGATTTGTTCACCCAAAAACCAAGAAAAAGCCACAATTATCCCACTCGTGCTACATGTGACTACCATAAGTTCCACAATAGCATGAATACGAATAGCACTAAGCAAGTTCCAATCCCTGAATGCACGTAGGGGTGTGATGGTTTTCTTGTGCAGAGTAAATGGTTTGTGATATACATACATTCAAGAGATTTCAGGACCATGTGCCAGGTGAGCCTCATGCAAAAACCATTTTTTCCTTGTGAATATTGCTTTTAATATTAAGCTTAAAAAATCCCATTTCATGATGCTTGAGGTGTGATTATCCATATGTGGTGCTTGCATAAATGTCTCATGGAATCCACTTTCTCATTGGAGGTTCAACATCCCTCAACAACATACCTTTTTCTAGTTGAACAACATCATTGGCTATCTTATCAACGAGATTGTTGTTGTACCTTTGTATATGCCAAAAGTTATGCTTTGAGGCTCTTTGGAGATTGCAAACAATTCTATCAAAGATGTGATTTTGCATCTTATTATTCTTATTGACACTACAATTGTGAATTGCTATGAGCATAATAAGTAATGTCAATAAAATAATAAAATAATTAATAGTTAGGGTATAGGGGTCCCTTTTCATTGTAAAAATTATCGATTATCTATTCAATATTCAATATTATATTCGTATTCATGGCTTATTTAATATTCCAAGTATTTTGATAATATTGTGTGTGAGCGAACATTTTTTCGGCTCATTTGGTATCAGAGTGATCTAGATATTACCATTATTTACACTTTGTGTAAATTTGATCTTTAACCATTATCTTAGGGTTTCCCTAAAATTGTGGTCTTTGACCAAGAAGAAAAATAGAAGATGTAAAACAATAAAAAGAAGAAGGAGAAAAAACAACAACACAAGGTTTTATAAACAAGTCATTAAATCAAAAAGTAAAAAGAAGGAGAAGAAGAAGAAAAGGAAAAAAAAACAAAAAACAAAAACAACCCATTGTATTAACACAGTTGGTTTAAAAAAAGCATTACATTAATAAAAACGGGTTTTATGATAGGGAAAAAAAGAATTAAACTATAGAGTGAAGGATCAATCATATTTTAAGAAAATACATTATAAGGGTGACTACTAAGGCTTAATATTTATTTTTTATAAAAGTTAATCCCCAAGATTTGAACTTGGGTGGAAAGGGTAACATTCCTTCTTCCCAACCACTCAATCTACACACAATCCACACAAAAAAATTAAGAAGAAGATAAGTCGAAGGGTCAAAAGAAGATATAAAGACTACATTGTATTCTTATACTTGTGACAATTATTATCGAAGAAACGTAAGAACACCACAAGTCATGAATTATGGAGATTGCAAAATCAGAATTGCAGTCGCAATTATAAGTAGTATTGGTCGAACTAGAACATTACAAAATGAGCAATAATCATCTACAATTCTAGGTTAAGAAGCAGAATATTCTTAGGGAATTAACCTAACAGGAGAATAGTGACTTAGTCGTTCAAACTGAGAGATTAACAAGTGACAACAAAGAACAAAATAAAGAAATATCTCGCTTAAAATATCAAAAGCGAAGGTTAGAAAGAGCTAATGAAGAATTAAAAAAAATATTATCAGATAAGGACGAAGAAATGTCACATTTAAAAAGTCACAATCAAAACCTTGAAGACAATATCAAAAAGTCAAAGAATGATGAAGAATCACCTTATAGAAGCAACAACGATTTAGAAGAAGAAATAAAGTGTATAAGAAAGCTCATCATGGAAACATATAATGAATTGGCGCACATCAAGAGGAAGTTAGAATGTCAAGAATTAGAGATATATCAACATCAACAACATATAAAAGAACTCCAACAAAAATCCTACAACTCTTAAAAGACACACAAGTTGGAGACCACAAAACGTAATAAAGCATTATCCAACAATTCCTAATAAATTTTCAGATTGAAGAACCATAATAAGATGTTAGTCACAAAAATCAAGAAATTAAAAAATAGTTGGAAGGCAGAACACTCTAGAGAAGACATTGAAATAAAACTTCTAGACAAGCAAGAGAAAATAGCTTCATCATAAATCATAACGAACGTCTTAAGGAACAACTTAAGAATAATGAAGATGACAGAAAGTTGCAAGTAGAATTGATTAAGAAGTTTCAAAATGACAACATGCAATTAGAAAACAGGTTGGAAAATATACATAATGAAACATTAAAACCTCGAGGGATGAAAATACAATTTCTAGCTCAGATCAATGTTCAAAAGTCAATGCTCGTAAAGTAAAATGACATTGTGAAAATTCTTTATCGACACCCCAATCATAAAAACCAATATCCTAAAAATGTGGAAATGTCGAAAGATAATGGTACTAATGTGATCAAATCTCATGACGACAGATAAGTAGGAAATCCCCATAGTGAGCAACAAATGAATTTGGGATGGATTGATCTGTCAACATATTGGAAGTTATGCTCTACACTTAGAAGTTTGTATATACATGTTTCATTAGCTACGACGTCACAAGGAACGATGGGACAACATTATAAGGCTTTGAGGAGAAATCCTTTCTAAGAGAGAGGGAATGTTATGAACATAATACGTAATAATTAAATAATAATTAGGGTGTCCTTAAGGACACCTTATTTGGGTGAATAGTCACCATGAGGACTTATTTATATGGGTCCCTTGTCATTGTAAAAATTATCGATTATCTATTCAGTATTCAATATTATATTCTTATTCATGGCTTATTTAATATTCCAAGTATTTTGGTAATATTGTGTGTGAGCGAACATTTATTTGTCTCACGAACCTATTTTATAACATGAAGAGAGACTTCTCCATAAATCATAATATAAGAAATTCCTAAAGACTTGATGATTTTCAATCCAAGATATAATCATATGTTTATACATATATTTTTGTTGTGGTTCCTAGGCCCATGAGTACCAAGTCACTTCCCTTCCACCAAGGTCAATGAAAACCCATCCTGCTTCTACCACCCCTGATTATTTTGTATAGTCAAAGAGGAAGTATTTTTCTTGCATAAGGAACCCTTATTAAAGAAAATGAATTGGATGAAAAAACCAATGAGTTTGTTGGGATTTTATTGCATAAGTAGGAGAAATACAATGTTTACCTTACACTACATTGGGAGAAATTTAAATATTAAATAAGGCGTAGATGTGATATACTAGTCCTTACCAAAGTTAGATTGAATAATGTAAGTCAGGTACAAATGTTCAGTGTTACATTGAACAATAAAAGTCAAGTACAAATAAGAATATTTAACAATGACTATTGTAACTAGTTACAATACAAGTTCATATAGTGGTCATGTGCACTATAACTATTTACAAGACATGGAACTATGATGGTTATTTACAAGGCAAGTGCATATGGTTTCCATATGTATTTAGAAGATAGGGTCATATGGTTGCATTGGATCAAGACATATGCAAAATAAAAGTTGAGTCAGTGAAGTATATGGCATCAGTTTATAAGGAAGAACGTAACTATAATTCAAATTCTCATTTACCTTTTTTTAGTTTGAATGCAAGACTATGTTGTCTTGGTTTAGTGTAAAGATACTATAGACTCGGAAATCCCATAACATGCATATTGTTTTTGGCTTATTCTAGGTGTACATTTCATATGACATTTGTGTTAGATACAAGAGTATCTTTTGTAGTAGAGGGTTTTGGGTATGTATTGTGTGCCAGTGTTGTTTGTTGCTTTGATGGTGCTGTCTAGGGACTATATATAGATAAAGTGGCACTTTTCATTGCATTTGATATAATCGATCAATGATCCTTTATTAATGTATATGGTGCTGGAGGGGAATTGTGATGTGCACATATAGGTTCGAATGGAGTTGAATATACATTTGTAGCTATCAACGTGCCTTCAACCTATTCAAAGGATGCAATTATAAATAGTCAATACAATGTATTTATCTTCATAAATTAAAGGAGAATTAAAGTAAGTAAGATGGGGGTAAAATGGGGAGAGGTATATTGTCCCTTACAATATTTGTTGACTCTACTATTTTTTGCAGATCATGTATTGCTCTGTTGAGAGATCTATCATAAATGTTCATTATGTTGTATGCAATGTTTTCTCCTTTGTATGATTTCTTCTTGTTATATTCTTGAACAAAATTGTGGGGAATTCTCCTTTTTTTAATAGTTGTTCCATTAGGACGAAAAATGTTGTAAATGTTTTGAATAGTTGAAGATATTATGTAAAATAATTTGGGATGTTATGATTCCTAATGAATAAAATTAATGCATTCAATAGTAAATTATGTAAATATCTTAACAGTTATAAATATGATCTTAATGTTCCATTTTCATCTTTTTTTCTAGCATCGTTTATTTGTAAAGTACATTGCATTTCCATTTTTATTGCAGTTGTTACAATTGCTCCAATTGTTCTAGTCAGGTAGAAATATGTGTTCTCTGATAGTTTTTTTATTGTTGCATCTGGTATGAATTTGTACTCGTTGCATATTGAGTGTTGACACAAAACCAGTCAACAGGGGTTCCCTCTCTGTCGACACCCAAACCACCACGATCTCCTTGAGCATTGGCCCAGACAAGTTTTATTCCATCCAGTAAAACCTGCAGAGCAGATGAAGTCTCACCCGAGATGTTCGAGGGAGAGCTGACGAAACCAAGTTTCCACAAAATGAAGGAGGACCATGAGCATATACTTATCAACTCAGTGCAGCATTATCCACTAGATCTAATCATTCATATTATGCATTTAACAGAAACATATCATCATTCAATATATCGCATTATCACAACTGAATCGAAACAAAACATCGATATGCAAACATATCTAGCAATATAGCATCATTTAAAGCAGCGAAACATGACACCATTCACATATCCATATCACAAATACACATTGCATTCATAATTGGATCACAGAAAACAAGAAAACAAGAAATTAGAAAAGGACACAGTGATTCTGCTCAACCTCCGTCATGTCATATTAGCCTTTGAATCAAAATGTAGATTCTCCAAAACAGTTAACACCACAATACATACATCGCAATAATTCAGAGATAGCCAAAACTCTCCAAAAAATAAGAAGCATAAGATTTTTAACCCCCTTAAATTTGCAATTATACATCTATTTATAGGCTTGAACCTCTACATTCATGGTCCACTTAACTAACTTCCTAATTACTTCTTAATAGAATCTACAAAATAATGACCATTATCCACAAAATGTGGTCCAAAACTACAAACTATGACCAAAATACATAAAATAATATTGATCTGACTTGCGCGTCGTTTTCCACCTTGCATGACATCTTTGACCTTGCGCAACATCCATGATGTTGTGCAGCTAACTTATCCCAAAATTTCCTGCCAATAGGCCCCCAACACAATCTTGTAGCTCGCCCTCGAACCACGTCAGCTGGACATTGTGTATTCACTGATCTTTTGCTTGAAGTCCTTGTATAGTTGGGTGATCTCCGTGACCTATTCCTGGAATTTCTCAGTGGTCTCGTAGCTTGCTGTCAAGTCATGATATAATGGATGCTAAATGATCTTCTCAGTAACATCATTTTTTCCTTCCTGAACTTCCTATAGCACAACAACTTCCTTTACTGAAAATTGCACTCCAATGTCCTGGAACTCATCTAACTGCATTTTTCATCGCTGCTACCTTTCCCTTGCCTTCACCATATGTTGTTGCAACTCCTTCAGATCCACAAACTTGGTAGTCTAAACAATCAAAGACAAGGCTCTCATCGATGTCTTCAAAGTTTCTAACTACCCCTTAGCCTCCTGCAACTGTGTGGCTAGTTGCTCCAATTGCTCATCCTAGAGTACAGTGCCCCAAAATTGTGTAGTTTCCTAAGTTACTTTTTTCGCCTCTTACTCCATCTCCTCTAGCTGCGTTGTCAAATCCTCCATGGTGCCTTTTGTATCTGCTACTTGTTCCGATGGTGTGTCTGGATGTACCAAAGCATTCAAAATATTATTTCCATGCTCCATTTGTGCAATTACGGTCCCAAGCCACTGCACTTTTGATTCGACATCCTCATCCGTGGCAGCTTCCGGCACTCGTTCACAGACTTCAGAAATTACCTTTTTCTAAATGCACTCTGTGGTCCCAGGGTTGCACCTTCTCTATTGTCAGGTGTTCCTACTCCTTCTTCATCTCCTCAATGGACTTGGCATTCTCCTCAATTCGTCACTCTTGTTCCTTATTCAACACTTCAATCTCTTTACGTGCTTATGCATCTTTCTCCTGCAATCTCAAGAATTGATCGCTGATACTTTTTTCATTGTCTTCCAACTCCTGATTGATGACCCTCTACATATGCACCAATGTATGTGTCGATGACACATTGATGTCTATGGACAAATATTGTAACTGCTATAGAGAGGCATTGAGATCCTCATTGTTGGTCTCGATCGCATGTGGTGGAATTTTCACATTCCTGATCCGTGTCGCAATGTTGATCGAGCAAAGGTCTTGCATAGTCGCTACCTCCGGTGTTTTATTCAATAATGCATCAAACAAAGAGTCAAGTCGAGTTTTTACCTCACTAAATCCTTCTCTCCCAGCAACGGAACCATTTGTTGACACAAAACCAGTCGACATGGGTTCCCTCTTTTTCGGCACCCAAACCACTGCGATCTCCCTGAGCATCGACCAAGACAGGTTTTATCCCATCCAGCAACACCTACAGAGTAGATGAAGTCTCACCCGAGATGTTCAAGGGAGGGCTGATGGAACCAAGTTTACGCATAACTAAGGAGGACCATGAGAATCTACTTATCAAATCAACGCAAAATTATCCACGAGATCTAATCATTCATATTATGCATTTAATAGAATTATATCATCATTCAATAGATCACATTGTCACAACTGAATCGCAACAAAACATCGATGCGCAAATAGATCTAGAAATATAGCATCATTTAAATCAGAGAAACATCGCATCATTCACATATCCATATCGTAGATACACATTGCATTCATAATTGGATCGCAAAAAACAGGAAAACAAGAAAATAGAAAAGGACACAGTTATTCTGCTCAACCTCTGTGATGTCATATTAGCCTTCGCATCAAAACACAGATTCTCCAAAACTGTTCACACCACAATACATACTTCGCAATAATTCAAAGATAGCCAAAACTCTCCAAAACATAAGAAGCATGAGCTTTTTAACCCCCTTACATTTGCAATTCTACATCTATTTATAGGCTTGCGCCTTTACATTCATGGTCCACTTAACTAACTGCCTAACTACTTCTTAATAGAATCTACAAAATAATGACCATTATCCACAAAATGTGGTCCAAAACTACAAACTATGACCAAAATACTTAAAATAATATTGATCTGACTTGCACGTCCTTTGCCGCCTTGCATGACATATTTGACCTTGCACAACATCCGTGATGTTGTGTAGCTAACTTATCCCAAAACTGCCTGCCAACAAAGAGATTGTTTATACAATACTTGATTCATCTGTTGATATTATACTATCACAATCTCCATGGTTATGCAAAGTGTTTGGCATTGTTTTTAAGTTTGTAATGGAAATGCCATTACCTAACACAAGTGGTGTAGGGTCAATCAATGCAAATATCATCTCTCCTTTGTCGTCACTTAGATCAGCATGCATGATTTTCGTCACTTGTTCTCTTTATTTAAATATGTAAGATATACAACCTTGATGTCATATATAAAGATTGGTCTAATTTTGTGATTGTTCAGGTCCTCGATCGACACTATTCTTGGTAATATATCGCTATGGATGAGGTTTGATAATATGTTGGTAATCTATTGTTGTGAATAAGCATTTATTGTAAGAGAAATAAACATTTACATGCCTTTTTATTTCTTTTAGTTTTGTTGAATTTGGTGTGTCACTTGTGCTTTCTGTCATTTTCTTCAACCCAAAAACAATTGTTACACACACACACAAAAACACACACATCAAAATGGGTAACATAGTTACATTTCAAATACAAAATGTAATATTTAGTTTATACAAACCTTTAGGATGTTGTTTGTTGTGTTGTTTGTGATCCTTGGTTGCTAATTATTTTTTGAATTATTTAAATTCTTTTGATTTGAGCATTTGAGAAAATTTTCCATATTTATAGTTTTGTTGGATAGTGGTTGGTCAAACCTAGGGTTCAAATTGCAACACCAACAAAAACCCTATAGGCGTCGAAATTTTCAATACCTTGCAAGAAGGATAAGGTCTCACCAAATAAATGCGCGAGAAATTACAGAAGCTTGTACCAGGGATAAATAGGAAAGGATGGGTTCTTTTTCATCATAATTACATTCATTCCACTTAACCATACATTTGAATAATTAAAAATATAAGATTCATGTTCTAAACTACTGAACACTCACCATACATTCAAGCATCAAGAAATTGCACAAGGAAAATTTGAGACAACAATTATATCTTATACTCATGTTCAAACTATGTACACTTCATGGCTACAGATTCTACTCAATACCTTAATAGTTCTCTTTCATAGGTTAATACCATCATTGGGCCGAGAGGTGCTCTACAACCCAGTATGGGGGATATCTTGTAACGTGATGTAACGTTAGTAACGTTTGTAACATGTAGGCAAAAAATAATAGTGATAGTGAATATTATGGGAGAGATCTTGTAACGTGATTGTAAAGTTAGTAACGTTTGTAACATGCCGGAAAAAAATAATAGTGATAGTGAATATTATGGGAGAGATCTTTTAACATGATGTAACGTTTGTAACATGTCGAAAAAAAATAATAGTGATAGTGAATATTATGGAAGAGATTTTGTAACACAAAATAAAAAATAATATCACTTTCATAACGTTATTTTTATTAATAAAAAATAAATTTTCTAATAGGACAAAATAAATGTTAGCCACAAAAACAATCTAATATGGGGGATATGTTGTAATCTTCCTAGCTAACAAAACAATAAAAAAGTAAAAATTTAATTATCAATAAAAGAAAATATGTGGGTCAAGAAAAAAACACAAAATTGAATTATCCGCAAAAAAATGTTGGCCTTGCACATGGTCTTAAAACCATGTGCAAGGCATTCTAAACAACCCATGGTTTTATTGTACATGGTTTAGGAGGCTTTGCAAATGGATTTTAAACCATGTGCAAGGCCTCCTACACAACCCATGGTTTTATTGTACATGGTTTAGGAGGGCCTTGCAAATGGTTTTAAGACCATGTGCAAGGCCTCCTAAACAACCCATGATTGTAGGAGGTCCTTGCATATGGTTTTAAAACCATGTGTGGGGAAATGATGCAATGTTTGTTCTTAACAAAATAAAAAATAATAAAAAATATTATATGTCGGCCATAAATAATATTAAATATTATTAATAATAAAATTATATGTGGACCTTAAATAAAAAGATGTGTCTTTTGGTTTGAATCAAATCAATGGATACCTAAGAAGAGGTTTGCACTTCGAGATATTTGATCCATCTCGACGCTTGATAGAGCCTAGGATTTGGATATACGCTGGTAATACTCTCAATGGTACAATAATACATCATAGCACAAATATAGACATAACAACTAAATGAACCATCCCATCCCTTTGCAAAATAGGCATTTAAATAGTCTTGGGTTTCAAAACTGCAAAATTTTTAGTGGCGCATAGTCTCTAATTAAAATTGACACATAGGCTCTAACTTGCTTCCCTTAGCACACAAATGCTTCCAATTGATCCAAAACTTGGGAACTGACATGCTCCCATCAGTATGAAGTGGCTCATCTCGATCCATACAAATCAAGATACTAAAGATTTCACCAAGGGAAGTTGCATGTGTAGGGTGTTTATAATATCTTGTAAGCTGATCCAGATGGGCTCTAACTCACTGGCGACATCAGTGAGATAAATGGTAAATGAATCCACATATTCTTTCTTACTCTTCCTTATTTCTAGTTTAAGTTTCTCTGCAAGGGGGAGAAACTCTATTGCCTTGGTGTGGAGTTCAAACATGCTACAAAATGTTTCTTTGCTTGTTCTTGTGCCTCGACCATAATATTCCCAACCATCTAGTGATATACTCTGCTCATTATGACATTCTTGGTCAGGGTGTTAATATCTATCATTGCTTCTTTATTCGCAGAAATAGTCAACTGTAGTAGACTCTGCCACTTTGCACTGAGTTTTTCCTTGCAATCACGGATTTGTTGGTCTACCTATTGTAGCTCAGGAACATCCTGCAAGTGGTTCTATATGTTGAAAATATACTTAACAACCCCTCCCTAGGTCACTAAACATTGTTTGGATTTTTCCAAAGCTTGCACTACTTCTTTAATATTCTTAGCAAGCTCCAACTCCTCTAGAGATGGTGCTGGCTTAATATGCACCTAGAGTTTTGTTGCTTCCTACTGAAGTGCAACAACGATTTCCTTGATTTAGGAAATATTTTGGAAAGACCACAGTTGGTTATCAGTCAAAGAACTTGTGACTAGAAACACAACATACACCTTTTCCACCTCAGCTTCTAGTTGGTCTTGTTCTTGAAAATTATCTCTATGTCTCTTCTTGATCCTAAAATAGGAATGGCTCAGTTGTGCATGTTGATCTCCCAACTTGACAAAGATATCCATCACAAGGTACTGGAATTTATCTCTCAGGACCATATGTAGGTTCAAATCATTATATGGAAAAGGTTAGGTGTCTGAGGCCTTTGGTCATTGAGCCATAGTAATAGCTAATGGGTTCAGCTTCACATTCCTCTAGAAGGCCTCCTACATTTGTTTCTACAACTCATGTGCTTAGCTAGTTCTTTCTTCTTTGGATTTCTATGCCACCGCTATACTTGAGGAGATATGAAATACCATTCTTATCTCTTGGAACTGTTCCTTACTATCTTTCTGAAGTAACTTCATGACCTCCAAATTTGATGGTCAACTGAGGCTAGTCAAGTGATTTTTATATGGCCTAAACAAGACTAATGTATTTCAGAAAAGGGAGAAAAAGGGAAAAATCTATGCCTTTCACCATTTAGGGAAACAATAGGGATGTGTCTCACAAAGTGAGTAAGAAGTAGTGAGTTACTCTCCGAGTGAGACATCATCAAGCCACCATTACATTTATTTTCATTTAGCTTTATCGTCATTTCCTTTAGATTTTTCATTTATATCACATTTGAATTTATTTAATATCACTTTTAATTTTCTTAGGATGACAATCAAAAGGTATTGGACCTAGATAGCCTTGTGGATCCCAAATAATGACATGGACTTATCTCCAATTCCAGTGAGATTCCATAGCCCTGATAGAGTTGCCACAATAATGCCTTTTTTACAACAAGTAGGCTTATCCTCTTAATTCAACGATTACCTACCCTGCAAATTGAGACCTTACTTAACTTTAACATTGTCACGTCCCCACTCATCAATTTGACCAATGGGGGAAACATGGACTACCTACGAGGTTCTAAACTGTCCAAGTTATGAAATTCATAAACATTTAAATGTGTGTGCAGATACATAAATATAAACATAGTGGAAATAAAATCATCTACACACACAACATGCCTATACAAGAATACTCATCACAAGAACAACAGTAAAATCATGCACATAGATAAACTCATTTTCATTTTATTCTTAGACATTCAATTTAACAATTCAAACTATATCATCTCATTCAATTCAACATAATTAAACAATCATTCACAATACACCAATGTCATATTTAGAGACAACAGTAGAAACTTATATTTTAATTGAAATTGTTTGAACAATTGGCCATGGAAGAGAAACATTCCACCCAACCGTAGGTATCTTTTCAGCCTATATTTTTTTAGCTGACATGCCATCCCTGAGTTGGTTTATGTATCCACTAAGGAGTAACTACACAGGCTCCCTCACAACCATAGACACAATCACTCATGCTAAGCTAGCACACAACTGGTTTATCAAGCATGCAGAGAGACATAGAAGGATAAAGATAAGCCAATGATCTCAACCACAGAGCTATAGGAATATCAATTGGTCTTAGCCAACCTTGGAACCCACAATACCTACCACACCCAATGCAAGGAAGGTTCCCTTCTCCGCTACATAGTCCCTCAGGATCCCTTTCCTTCGGTGCTCTTCAGGGTGGGCATAAAAAGGTCCAAGCAGCTAACCTTTAGATATTGTTTCCTTTACTAGTTTTATCAAGCAATTTTGACCTCTTATCTCTCTCTCACTTCAATCCACTGTTGTATTTTTTTTAATTTTTGACCACATGACTCTCCACCACGAAATTCAAATTCTAAGCTTCCAAATCTAGGTATTCCTATGGATTTTTGGGACTTTGAAACTATTAATTTATCCCCATGGTTTATATTTATGGATTTCCCACTAAATTTCATTGCTCGCATGAATTTTTGGACACTTTTGACACTCTTAAATGTGGCTTCTTTCTTGGTTGTGATTTATGTAATTTTCACTATTAGGAATGCGTGACATGTTGAGAATTGATGTACGGTTGTTCAAAAATGGAATGAGGATGATGGAAAACTGGTTTCCATGAGGGAAATTGACTTCTAGGTCAAATAAACTGAGCCCATACTCAACCTTACAAATTTCTGAGTTTTCCCCATGCCCTATTAAATTCTTGAGCTGATTTCTAAGCTGCCTCCTTACAACAAAATTAAATATCAACAAGGGAATTCAATATGGGTTCTCAATATGAAACTTGACAATAAAATATTAATTCCCATACTCCCTCACCTCTCCCTGGTGGATAAACACAATCATCTCATTTTAGTTGCCTCCATAACCAACTCTTGGAATTTTATTTTGCATCAAAATATTTACACATGTTTTTAACATTTTCTCATGGATTACTAGCACATGGATCACAAAATATAAAATTCTTTCCTTTAAAATCCAATCTTTCACTAATGTGGCCTTGGCCTTGAGATCCACACTGGGAATCATACATACACAATATTTACATATTAAGCCAATAATTTTAGGTGTCAAAATGGGGGTATTACAAACATAGGATAACTTGGATAAGACCTTCAGAAGAACATTTCTCACTTGACAAATCCTATTGTACGAGAGGGCCTTGTACAATGAAAATAAAGATGACCCACAATCACCTAGAATTCACTACTACAAATGATCAATCTCGAGACACTGTGGGAGAACTAGGTAGCCTTCCTGATGAAATAAACATAGAGGGGGAAGTTAAAGAATCCATTTGTGAATATTTTAACCAAAGTGTTATAGCATTATTTTCCACACCTAATGCATCATGCTCTGATGG
>LPNX011002499.1:257639-365090 GCA_001517045.1 Pseudotsuga menziesii | reverse complement strand
TATATATATATATATATATATATATATGAAGGTCACAAGTCTACAACTCGTGTATACGCAGCTTGCACCACTGTCACCTGCATACATCAGAACATGTGCCAAAAAAATCGAGTTTTCCCCCACCAAGTAATGAAGGACTTGTCTATTGGTCTTCCATATGTCGGGAAATGCTCCACTTCGACCCTTCACCTCCTATTCAAGGGATATATTGAGCTACTATGAAGCATTAGAGGAGGATAACTATAAGAGAAAATACATTATAGTGGAATAGTGCCCCATCTTATGTACTTGAGTTTGCATCCCTTCGTCCTTGAAGCAACCATTAGTGTTATTTCCCAATCTTAGCTTGATATTTTTTAGATTGTCTTTGTATGGGGGATTGAAGTGGTGGAGGCTTAGGTAGAGGGACTTAGTTTCTCGATTTTGATGAGGTGCCGATAGAGTTAATCATATTTATCTATATTCATCATTTAATAGAAATATCCATTGCATCTTTAATTATAAGTATTTTCTATCCATTGATATACTTACTTTGATTATGTATTGGGATATATTGTGCTAGATTAGATTATAATGCTTTACATATATCATGTATGTGTATATTTTTGTTGTTGAGGGAAATATGTAGGTACAAACTTGATCGAAAGAGCGACGGGGATCTACTTCAAAAGTCCAGAATAAGGTATTCTCCCTTGGTCCCTTAGTGTTGGTTTTGCTTGTATATTTAGCATGATTGGAAATGGGTTTATTTTAGGTGTATCCTATCTGTTTTGGTCCACCCCAAGCCACATGAGATCTTCTTCGTAACAGAATTGGTGACTCCACTAGGGAATTCCTTTTTGTTGGGGTTTGGGTGCATGATTGGCTTGATTTGCTCTCCGCTTCTCTATGTTCTTTTGTCGCATTCAGTGGTTGATTGATTCATTGGCATACCATTGAAGTGATTTGAGTATTAGCTTATTTTTAACCACCTTTTCCTTGGCATACACGGGTCATAGAACTTGCAGTCACGTATATATGGGGGATGCAGTGTATATAGTCACGTACATACGATGTTGTTCCTTGAATAGTTGTGTACATCTCTCTTTGAGATTGAGATTTGGATGTGTTGAGGTTCCAGGTGAGTTGTGAATATTATTGAGTCTTCCTGGGTCCTTGTGTTGCCTATTGATTGCCTCTGTTGTGACCAAAAACATTTTTTTATTGAATTTATTTGAAGGTTATTCTTGTTTCTATCTCCTTCTTGGTTTATTATTAGTGCATTGGACTTCTTGGTCACAATGTCTTGTTTGGATTGATTTCTTCTTTATACGACGTCTGAGAGTTGGTAGGGTCTTTTTATTTTTCATTTTCATTGCATCCATATTGAAAATACAAAAATATTACGTCTTTGCATGTTTATTGCATTGTGCATTGCATTGATTTGGTACTTGCATTAGGTTTAATTAGATGTTGTTAGTGATCAAATCTTCATATAGGAATGATTGCATGGTAATTTGAAAGGAAATTTTTGCATTGCATGTTGTGGCATACCCCCTTTTTCATGATTAAAAACAAGTTTCACTTGGCATTGTTTTTTAGGTGTGCATATTTACTTCATTGTAGAGTTGTAACCTCACTAATTGCATGCTCATTACCCTTGATTAATCAAAATATTAAAATTAACGCTTAAATTAAAATTGATTTCACATTTTTATTTGATAGAGGTGCACCAACAAGCTTAGGATTGTAGAGTCTTAAAATAGAGTAATGTGAGTAAATCTTTCCAATACTAAGAAACAAAACAATTAGGTGTCTGTCCAAGTGAGAAGTGAAATCCTTGCTATAATTAGTGTTCTCAGGAGGCTCCTCTTAGACAGGAGTTAAGAAAGAGGCAACGCACATGTTGGTGGTGAGGATAACCCCTTGCCACTTTTTGTTGAGCACTGAAGATATTTCCAAGATATTATTTGTATCTGGGGGATTTTGAGGTACCTTTGGTGCTTTCGAGATTTGGCTTTGTTTCCCTTCCATACGGTAGATCCCTCCTATGAATTTCCTCCAGAGCATTGGTTATATTAGGGTGACCTTAGTTACATTACCTAGGTACCGCAAGGGGTTCTTGTAGAGGTTATTCTACGAGTGCGTTTGCTAAGTAGGGGTCAGAAAGCATAGTCACTATATGCATTGAAGCTGAGAGATGCTATAATTGGTTGCACGCCTCTGCTTGTAGTGTATGGGAGTCTCAAGACTCTTGTAGATGAGACATTCCTGCTGCATTCAAGAGCTCACTTATCCTCCCTATCTGCTTGTTTGCATCTAACTTGGTTTTATTAGGTGTGTACTCTTTGTGTGCTAGTTGGCTTTAGGGATCATAGTTAATCGCGTCTTTGTTCTTTTGAGTCATTATGGATCGATTTTCGAATCCTCATTGATATTCACACTTAGTAGGATTATCTCCTTGGAACTCTTCTCAGAAGAAGAAGAAGAGGACTAGACATTCTAGGAAGCCTTTAGTACACTTTGATTCACACACGGTTCTCATTATGAGTAGTACATATGAGAACCCAGAGCGTCATCCATATTCTTCATCTGGAATGGGGGGATGAACCATATGGATACGGGGAGCTCCAGTTTACGTCGACCCTTCGGGAGCTGGTTCTTCCCATACTACACAACCATAGCTATTGGATTTCACAGCTTCCTATAGGAGGTCTACCTCGGAGAGGTCAAGTACTGAGACTTAGCCTACTCCCTATAGCATAGGTTAGTTTACATTTGGAATGTTGGATTTCACTACGTCTATCCTATCATCTGCCACTGGTCCTAGTGCAGGTCCTAGTGTTGGACTTGGGTGAACTAGTGCTCCTTTCCTTTCTCATCGATTTGGAAGTGGGCATATTGCACCCTTCACTCCATTTGTGGGGGTATTTTCTCTCCTTTTATCTGGTATTGACACTAGGGTTCACTCTCTTGGGGGTGATAGAGTATATTTGAATGTTAGAGCCAATTCTTACTTTCCATCCTATATCCCATTGTCCACCATACATGTTCCTTCAATTTCCTTTCTCATGTCACATCCTCCTTGTATCTCACACGGTCCCTTGGGAAGTAGTGCTCTATATAACTACATTGTCCCTCCATCAATCGATGATGTCATGTCTAGAGTCCATATACCCCCTTATGTGCTTGGGGGGGAAACCAAACTATCAGTCTTATAATTGTGGTTGTATGGATCCTCCTTCTCAAGGAATACCTAACAATCAAATCCCCGTGCAACCTTATATGGGACATATGGGAGGGGTTATTATCCAACCAGTCAAGGATACAACCTTTATCACAAGCATCCCTATGTGAACCAGCCTCTTCAGGGGACATGGAATCCTATGGCACAACCTAGGATCCCCTTCTTGGCTACTTTAAACCTACCTGACCTTTTGAAGTTGACCAACAATCTAGTGTCTCATGATCTGATGTGTTTGGTTTTTCCCGCCAAGATTCCTTTCGAAATTCAGAAGTTTAAAGGTAAGAATGGTGAGGACCCTAGAGAGCATGCCACTACTTTCCACCTATGGTTCTCTTCAAACTCTTTGAACCATGATTATGTTTAGTTGAGACTATTTCAACACACCCTCACAAGTCCTAACACGAAATGGGATATAGAGCTACCTGGGGGAACCTATCGGATCTTCAATGACTTATCCATGACTTTTCATAATCACTTTCAATTGCTGGTACGTTATGATGTCAGCACCGAGCTCTTTTTGACATTTTAGCAGGATAAACTCATGCATATTTATGAGTCATGATCATATTCAAGAGTGGCACCGACGAAAGAGGTTGATTAAGGCCAACATTCCATCCGATTTTTTATTGGATTGGTTCCTCAAATATTTATTGCCTTATATCATGAAAGGTGTTTTGACATCCAGAGTGTGTAATGATGAACATGCTTTATTTAGAGCTCAACAGTTGGATTTGATCTATTCTTAGTATAGGATTTTATATGAGATTATCTTTAATGTGCCATGGTCGAACTTAGATCCTAAGTTTAAACTTGGGCCACATGTCGATGGTATTGTGGGATTTGCAAGTGCCAAGGTCGTAGACCAGGTTACACATCAAATGCAAAAAAATTCTATTAACCAGTCTCCGATCTGATAGGTTGCATCCTTGTCCACCCCCACCCAGTCGGTGGATGTACACTCCATGTAGTCATTGGATCAGAAGGGTAACCAGTAACCCAGAAGAAATTCTAGAAAGGAAAGAAATAATAAATGAGGTGGGAATGGGAAGGAGAATCAGAATGATAACAAGAATATGGATAATGTTAGGGTGGAAAATAATCCTAAATGGAAGGTTAAATTCCCTTGTAAGGTTTGTGGGGGAGACCATTTGACTTACTTGTTCCCTCGTATTGAGTATGCCTCGAAGTACATCACACATAGACCAACTGTGTTGACTGTCCCTTTACCTCATAATCAAAACATGGCTTTGACGACTATGGACAAGTCCTTAATCATTCCAGACACAATCCTAATGCCTGAGCCGCTGAGCATTACTCCATTGTTGAATATTTGGGCCAGACTCCTTGTGCGATGTCAGCTATGGAATTTCTTCATACTTGTCCTTCACAGCGGAAAGCCTTATTATATGATCTAGGAAAAGTTGATCCTAATGCCTTCTCTTTAGTCAGATTTGAAACCCTCAAGGCCTAAACTCACTTGCTTTACCATGTGTCCTTTCTAGTCCATGTGGAGTGTCTTAACAACACCATTAAACGTACCATTATTGATGAATTCGTTTCGGCCTCTGTGATGTCTTTTCCTTGTTGGAAAGGTCTTGCCTCACCCACTTTGTTGAAATCTATGACCATGTTGACTGCATTTGATGGGCGATCATTTTGGCTGCATGGAATTATTCCTTCTTTTCAAGTCCAGTTGGGAGGGAAGACCATGTCAGTCGAGGTTGAGGTGGTTGATGTGCCCATCGATTACAATATTTTACTGGGTCGGAACTGGATTTATGCTATGAAAGTGATCGCATCGTTAATATTTCATGTAGTATGCTTCCCTTTTGAGGATCATATTGTTACAACCAACCATATGTCTTTCGATAATTTTGGTTACTCTGCATCATCGAGATTGACTCTGTTTATTGATAATTCTCATCTGGAAACTGAAAATGTTGGTGTCAAAAAGTATCCATCGTTAATGGGAAATTTTAATATTTTGGCACCAATTCTAGCTATTATCTCTAACCCTAGTAGTGATTTAACACCTATGAGTTCAGTACCATTTTGCACCGTGTATTTGGATGACCCATGGAGTCTTCATTCTCCGAGCACTTCATATGAAGATACTAGACCTACTAGGATGAGAATGTCATTGTATGTAGAAAAGGTTGCATATCAAGCTGCACTTGATCCTTTTATAGACCTTGGTCTTTCCTCTTCGCGGACAGAGGAGGAGGATCTCTTTGCACTTCCTGCTTGGGCGGTTGCATCTTCAATCTTGCATGATTGGCTCGTTGAGATTTTTCCTTGAGATGAAGTGATTATCGAGGCCATGAATGCTCCAGAACAAACTTGGGAGGAGTTTCACCATCTCTCTTACTTTCTCCCAGAGCTTAAACGGGTCGATCATGAAGAATTCATGATGACCTTAAGTGAAAGTGTTGGTTAACCTGTGGTCCCATTAGGTACTCATGGTATATATTCTGTAGGGAACATGGTGAAATTATCTCGTACGATTTCGGTCAAAATCTCTTGGATTCCTAGAAAAATTGAGAATGTGTACATTGGTGCAGAATCCTCACCTGATGAAGTCAAGAGAGACAACGAGATATTTAAAGAGTTTTGTGATGTGTTTGCTTGGTCATATGAAGAGATGCCAGGAATTGGCCCTCACATTGTTGAACATGAGATCAAAACATATCCCAATGCTAAAAATTGTTTCACAACGCTTACATGCAATGAATCCTCGCAAAAGTGCCTACCATTAAGGCTGAGATAGAGAAGCTGCTCAAAGTTGGTTTCGTTTATCCAGTTCTCTTGACTAAATGGCTGCCCAATTCTGTTCCAGTAGATAAGAATTAGGGAACCATCTGAGTGTGCACCGATTTTTAAGACCTAAAACTAAGCTTGTATGAAATATAATTTCCCTGCACCATTCATTGATTATAGTTTGGATGAGTCTGCGGGGAGTGAATTTTTCTCGTTCATGGATGAATTTTCAGGGTACAACTAGATACAGATTAAACCTGAGGACCAACATAAGACTGTGTTTATTTGTCCTTAGGGTACTTTTGCATACTGAAAAATGCCTTTTGGCCTTAAAAACATCAGAGCCACTTTTCAACGGGTGATGAATTTTGCTTTCCATGACCCCAAGCATATTATCAAAGATTATTTGGATGACTTAGCTGCTCACTCACGATTAAGGGTGGATCACCGAGATCATTTTCACTTGGTTTTTGAAAGATGTTGCCGATACAAAATTTGGTTAAATCCTGAGAAGTGCATCTTTTGTGTGAAAGTGGGTTGTTTGTTGAGATTCATTGTATCAAAGGCGGGGATTAGGGTAGATCCTATGAAGGTTTAGGAAATACTTTGGTTGTCTCCCCCGTGCACAATTCTAAATATTTAGAGTCTCCAAGGGATGGGCAATTTCTTATGTCGATTCATTATCAATTATGCCAATTTGACCAAGGGGTTTATGCGATTATTGAAGAAGGGTGATCCATTTATATGGGATGAGAAATCTAATGAGTCCTTCAACACCCTTAAGAGAGCCTTGGAATCATCCCTCATCCCTAGTCCATTGTACTATAGTCGTGACTTCCTGTTATATGTGGTCGTGTCTCAAGAGTCGATTGGCATGGTTCTGGTCCAAGAAGATGATGAGTTCCAAGAGCACGTTATCTATTATCTTAGATGGAATGTCATTGATGATGAACTTAGATATAGTCACATTGAGAAATTGGCCTTATTGATTGTACATGCAGTCCATCGATTGAGGCACTATATCCTGCTTCGTTAGACTATTGTTGTAGCTCACATCAATCCATATCAGTTTTTCTTGACTAGACAAATGGTTGGGGGGGAGTATAATAAATGGATTGTCATTTTGCAAGAGTTTTACCTCAAGTTCATTTTGACGAAGTCAAAGAAGTCATTGATATTTGTTGAGCTCATATCTGACATCCCTAGTCTGGATGAATATAGGGTTCATGACGATTAGTTCGTAGACGAGCAGATTTTTCTCATTTCAATTGTTGACCCATGGTATGGTGATATCAACATCTATCTACATACTTTGAAGGTTCCCTCTCCCATCTCGAGAAATGAATGAAGATGCCTACGTCATAATTCTAAGAACTACCTTATTATCGGTGACACATTATATCGCTGGGGGGTGGATTCCATTTTATGTCATTGTTTGAATCACGATGAAGCTGAGACTATGCTGAATGATTTCCATGGTGGGGCGTGTGGTGATTATTTATTTGGGCTTGCTACAACTCAAAAAATCCTTAGAGCGGGTTACTATTAGTCATCAATATTCAAAGATTATGTTAATGAGGTCAAGCAATGCCACCCTTTCCAGGTGTCCGCGCAAAATATGCGCTCACATCTCGCCTTGTTATATCCTATTATCACCACCGATCCCTTCACTAAGTGGGGGGTATACTTTATGGATTGCAACCCAATGTTAGTCGAGGGAATAATCACATTATAGTGGACATAGAATACTTCACGAAATGGGAAGAGGCCATGCCTACAATTAAATCCGATGGTGAGATGACCTTTCACTTCATGTTCAACCATATTATCACTTGGTGCAGTATCCCAAAGTATCTTGTCACTGACCATGGTAGGAAATTTCAGAATAAGATGATGACGGAATTAACTTCAAAACTAGGGTATAAGCAAGAGAACTCTTCTTCTAATTACCCTGAAGTGAATGGCCAGGATGAAGCAATTAATAAATCCCTTAAATCCATTTTACAAAGAACCATTACACAAAGAAAAACTAAGTGTCGTATAATACTTTGCCCTACTTTGTGGGCTTATCGAAACGCAATCAAGACTGCCCCCGGGTTCTCTCCTTTTCAATTAGTACACATGGTGGATCCGGTACTACAGGTTGAGTGTGAGATTCCTTCATTAAAACTTTCCATAGAGTTCCTACATGATACTTCAGAATTAGAAGAACATTTGGTCCACTTAGAGGACCTAGTGAGCAGCGCCAAGATGTCATAGTGGCTCTAGAGATAAATAAACATCGTGTTAAAGACCAGTATGATAATTCTGTCCATACTTGTCAGTTTAGTAAAGGTGACTTGGTCCTTTTATGGGATCAAGTCAGTGAACCACTCGGGGTGGGTAATTTTGACCCTATGTGGAATGGGCCTTACATGGTGAAGCGTATCCTAGAGAAAGGAGCCTAAGAGCTGGAGGATTATGAATGGAATTCCTTGGTGGAGCCCCAAATTGGGATCTATCTTAAGAAATATTATGCTTAACATTTAGAAGTTCGATCTTTTATACTATTGTACAACTTGTATAGTTTATTTTTTATTCTGATAGTGTTATCGGTTTGTTGACATGCTTCCTCTATTGTGGCAGATGTCGACGCAATATTTGATCTATTTATGATTCGGTAATCATTCCAACCACCACACCCATAACCTAGCGTCAACCTCCTAGATTATCTATGCACCTAAGGGTCAATTGGTGTCTTTGGGAGGTGTGTGTCTCCGAATGTCATCTAATAATGTTGCCATACAATGTCATGATTGATTTATTGTGTGATGCCATCTCTAATGGTATCTGGTCACTTGAAGTTAGACTCAACTCCCAGTTAGTGATGTCATTGTTAAATTGATTGTATCAGGTTAGGGATCCTACGTTATTGAGAATATTCTTGAGGGTAAGATTATTGGAGCGGCAATTTGATTTCATTACATACATTCACATACCTACAATTTATAATCATGTTGCCAATTCATATGCAAATTGCATATTATATTGGAACTTGTCACATCTATTAGCACACGTGCTAAATTTTAAAATCTTTTGCAAATGTGTTAAGCACCATTCTAGGCCAAATAGATGGAAGGAGAGTAGGACAAATGAAAGAAGGGATAAGGTCTAAAAATTCCCTATCATAGGACCTTGAAGGTTGGACATAAGGCGCTACAGGTTATGCGATGGGGAAAATAAATGGCATAGATCCATAACAAAATAGATTGACGGTGGAGGAAGATTTCACCGAAGAAAGATGCATGGTTTATAAAATTGTGGAGGATTTGCGAAATTTGATATACCCTCAAGATTTCAATGGTCGCAATCCAAAGAGTTTGGATATCTACGGTCGAAGCAGATTTCAGGGCAACAACATGCATGGAGGTTAAAACATGCCGGGGCCATGAAACCTCATAGGACCTACATGGTTGAGCGGTCGGGATCGTAGATGTAGAATATCCATGGTTTTGGTCAATTTCGCGAGACAAACATGCGCGAAGGATAGGACAGATCGGGCTTGTGAAATTTTGGTAGTCCCCGTGTCTTTGAATGGCGGGGATCTGGGAGAGAAGGGATCACCAGCCCTGGTTTATTTCATGATAATAAAGTGCACGATGTTTAGCTGGGTAAGGTGTCGTGAAATCATGTAGGCCCTCCACTTTCAAATGACGGAGATCTGGCCGAGAGTTGAGCAATGGTCTAGGATGGATTTCACGATGAGGAGATGCATGAAGGTTAATAAGAGGAAGTGTTGTGAAATGTGGGTAGACCTTGCGCCTCTGGACAACGGAGATGTGGCAAGGATCTGATCAATGGTCCTGGTTGTTTTCGTGACGATAAGGTGCATGAAGGATAACAAGGTAGAGGAGCATGAAATCATGTAGCAGTCGCAACATAGAACAATTGATATTTCTCATAGGCGAGATCTACGGTTGTGGTTTATTTCGCACAGCTAAAGGTGCGAGGAGGAAAATATCAGTGCAGGTGTGAAGTGAAATTGAAGCATGGGAAAAATTCAATCATGCAGATCACGTCTGAGGGAATAAAACTGTAATAAAATGTTTCAAAATGTCCTTTTTAGTCAAGCGAGCTTGCCTCTCAGGCGCCGCAGTGCCATTTTTTATCCAACGTGTATGTGATCCCCTATTGCCTATTTTAGGTGTAAATCATGGTGAATCTTCCACCTCACGAAGTTTTTTAAGATTTGTAATGATGAGTTGGGATTGATTCCCCCATTTTGTAACTGAATTCGGCTCTATTTTGATGTTTATGTTGGGAGCCCATAACACTATAGATATAGCCTCAATTGATGAGGAAAGGGTTGGAACTTTCATTCAGAAATCATTCTTCTCTTGGTTTTTGCATCTCTGTAAACTTTATTGGAAGTGTTAATGAGAAACATTCTTCTTTGTTTCTGAGATTCATCACGGTGTTCTACATTCAATTCGTTTTTCCTGTTGCATCATGTTCATTTCTGTGTTTTTCTGTTAATGCTCTCTAGTTGCATATGAGGAATTCGTTTCATTAAGTGCTCCTTGTATCAGATGTTGCATTTTTTATGTGTTTATGATGACTGTTATAGAATTCACTATTTATTAAGTGCATTGTATTAGTTATTATCCTTATTCTTGTTGTTGCTA
This sequence comes from Pseudotsuga menziesii, assembly GCA_001517045.1. NCBI lineage: Eukaryota > Viridiplantae > Streptophyta > Pinopsida > Pinales > Pinaceae > Pseudotsuga > Pseudotsuga menziesii. Next base: position 354,443 of record LPNX011002499.1, on the reverse strand, counting down.
AGGGTGGTGCAAGAGATTCATCCACAGATAGGTGCCTCTTGCTTCACTGGGCTTCTTCCTCTTTCTCCTATCACCCTTTAAAGATATTTGACTTTTTGTGACACCTACTTTGCCTCAGAGTACAAAGGAAATTCCCCTCTCATTTTCATTGTAATACCCTTTATTGATTCAGGATATGACTCCATTTCCCAATGACTCTTCTTGTCTGTCTGTTTTACCATCTTTAAATCTGCAAACACCCTGTCCCCATCAGAATCTATCCTTCTGACTGCTTGTTTAAATATAAATGTACATGTGAATTTGTTTCTATGACAAAGAGAGAGGCCTATCTGACTGTAAGGATCGACTACATTCTAAAGGTTGGTTGAAATGGTTACCATTATGACTCCCTACCACAACTATAGGGAAATTATAGGGTGCTAACATAAGGTATATCCTGAAATCAATATCATCAAAGTGATGATCTTGATTTTCCATTGGATATTCTCCTCCCTCCTCAACAACATAATTATCCAGGAAAGGTGTCTTGATTTGTTGGTCTTCAAGAATTATTTGATTTCTTGGAGGAGGAAAGGGCCTTCTAACATTATGGTTTCTATTATGTTTCTCTTGATTTTCTATGGGAGGTGGTCTATTGTCCATAGTGAGTCTCTTCATCAACTTTTCCATGGTTTTCATCGTCATGTCCATCCTGACCTCTTTTGATTTAGAGGGAGAAGGTTGTGTGGGATCTTCATCATTTCTTGTTTCTCCCTCTTCTCTCATTTTCTCTCTAGGAGTAGTCACGTTTATCTCTATCTCTATGGAATCATTCATCATGTCTTCTAGGGAGGCTGATTTTCTTTCACTCATCCATAAGGTAAATTCACTATCAAAAGCTTCAGCATATTGGAGTTAGGAAGAACCAGGGGGATGCTTGAACTGGATAGGGATGGAATTATATACTTTCATAAATTTGTCATAAAACTCCTGAACAGATTCACTCTCCCTCCTCATTATGGAATGGAATTGGGACAAACACTTCCTGAGGTCTTTCTTTTCTTCCCATTTGTTCTTGAAAGAATCTTCAAAAGATTGATAGTTCAGAATGGAGTGGTCCAAAAGATTAGTGAACCATTTTCTTGCTTCTCCAACAAGACTTTTGGAAAACAATCTAACATTAATATCCTCATGGTCTACTTCCTCCAAGTTTATCCAGTCTGAAAACCATCCCAAGTGTTTCTTGGCTGAATACCCCCTCTCCCCATTAAATTGTTTGAGTTGTTGAGCATATCCCTAGGGACTCAGGAGGTCATGAAGAGCGATAGGGGGAAGTATAGGGGAAAACCTTTAATCCTTTCCTGGGGTTATAGCAAGTTTTTCAAGAGTAATTGAAACTGGTGTGACAGACATAATCAATTTGTTGTGAGGAACTACAGGGCTATATGGAAAGGATGTATTATCAACTGTATTACCATGAGTTTTACAAGGATTATCATCGCTCTTATGTGTCTCGAACAAAATATCTTGGTCAAAATCATATGTACAATATGAAGAGATGCTTTAAGTCCTTAAAGAAGGATATACAGGGGTAAGCCTATGGTTTTGTTTTGAGTGCAATAAAATAATGGAAAGTTGTTTTGACCAGCCTAGGAAAATATAGGAAACATTTTACAAGAAAGGAAAATATATCTTGGAGAAGATTCACATTTGAGTACCTTAGTTTTCCACCCTGCATTTCCATGCCTTTGCAATGGGCTCATTCCCCAGTAGAGTCTGCCAGCTCCCTTCGAAAACTTGATCTCTAGATCATGTTGCCAGTGGAGTCGCTAGTACTCCCAGTGGAATCACCTTCCAAATATTTGAGTGGAGTCATTAGAGCATATACAACTATCATTTTTCTATGATCGACTACTCAACCTGGTCATAGAACTAGGAAAATGTCATTTCCCCAAGGAGATAATAGTGATTATTCCTCGGAAATGAAGCCAAGATGTTAGCACCCAATAATTCTCCTATGGTTGTAGTAGTATATCATTGGGGTAACCATTTCAAATCAATATTTAGACTGTATTCTAGCCTATACAGTCAGAGAGGGATCTCTCTTTGTCATAGTGTCATTCACATATACATTTGGCTTTAAGCAAGCACTCAGAAGGCTATATTTCTGATGGGAACAAATTGTTTGTAAATTTAGAGATTGTAAGACAGACAAATATTAAATACCATTGGGCAATGGAGTCACGGCTTAAACCATTCAAGGGTATTACAGTAAATAATCAGTAGTGATTTTGCCTTTAAAATCTGAGGCAAAGTGGGTGTTACATTCAGTCAAATATCTTCAAGAGGTGGTAGGGGAAAACAAAAGAATCCCAGTGAAGAAAGAGGCACCTATCTATGGATAAATATCTTGAGAACACCTTTAGCAGAAGCAACAACAAGGATAATGACAGAAATGGAGCATCTAACAAGGATGAATTCCATGAAAAAATCATTATAAACACATTACGAATGTCATTTCTGATGAAAGGAGCGCTTAATAAAGTGAATTCCTCACATACAACTAAAAATCATTATCAGAAACTTACACATATGAAAATGATGCAAATAGGAAACGTAGACTAAACATGAACACCTTAATGTATCTCAGAAACTCAGAAAGAATGTTTTCATTAATTGCTTCCAAGAAAGTTTCATAGCTACAAAAACCAAGCACTCAAGGCTTCAAAATGAACATCGAACCCTTTACTCCTCCATGGAGGTTAAATTTATAGTGTCATGGGATCCCGAGAGAAACCTCAAAATAGAGCCAAATTCAATTGCAAAAATTGGGAATCAATCTTGAATCATCATTGCAAATCTTAACTTTGAGGTGGCACATTCACCACGATTTTTAAGCATAAATCAGTGAACATGGAATAATGTGTATGCTTGATTAAAACATGAATGCAACATCTAGGACTCAAGCTTGCTTGATTGAAGACGATGTTTCAGAGCACCCCCAACGATTTTATGCTAACTCAACTCAACTTGTTCTTCTTCCACAGGGGTGGAGCAACCCATCCTCGTGTTAAACCCTTACTTTACTAATTTCCCTCCTAATTCCTATCATCCTTGGGCATGCAGAACATACTTGGTCCTTCCAAAATTCCTGACCATTTTTCACTGATCTGTGGTAGGTAATTAGAGAATGGACATCTCCTTCGACAACACCTACATCTCCACATGGTACCTAAGTAGCTTCAGTTTTCTCTTTACAATTTCTATGGGTCCATTCAGTTGTATGGTGTCGAAAATATCAGAATCTCTATCTTCAAAGAGTTCTTCGATTTTCTGGTATTCCAGGTTTTGGTCAATTAATCCTTCTACCTCAGTCATCTTATAAATGTTGTGTAATGGAGAAACATGGTCTACCTGGTCCTTTGACAAGTAGGTTGATGGGGTTTGTCCAAGCTGGCCACTTTCTGCACAGTCTTTCTCTCACTTTCGAATGCACAGTAAAATACAAACAACCTAAATTCTTGTGTAGGAATGCTCTATATTATCCCTCACTATTATTCCTCTCGTACCTTTTATGGTGGAAACAACATTACATCCGTTCGTTTTTCCTTCTGCCATATTGAACCATCGATCCTGATCCCTTTTGACCCCATCTATCTTTTCTCTGTTATATCGTCCTTCTTATTTTCCTTGCATCTTTCCTCAATGGAATATGCCTCCACCGTCGATCTTAACCGCATCTTCATCGTGATCATCAGATTGGGCATCTCCCACCACATTTCATTGGGTCCGACCATTCCTATCTATTGTGCACCTTGCATCAGTGGTATCCATCGTCGCCATAGATCTGGATTTGGGAGTTGATCCTAGCCGTCGAAACCTGTGGTCCCTACAAAATTTTGTTGATCTAAGGAAAAGGTTTCCACGTGCATGTTGCGGTAGAGGAATCAACCTCAGTCATAGATCGCGAGAGGGCATAGATCTAGGTTCTTGAATCCTATGACCCCTATCCAATTCCATTGATTTCAAAAGTTGATCACGGTCCGCAGGTTGGATCGACGAAATCCATCTCCGCCGTAGATCTAAGACCAAGGGTAATCTAGGCTGCTGAAACTTGTGGCCGCTACCCAATTCTATGGGGTCAGAGATTTTCATTTCTCCGTGCATGTTGGATTTGCGGAATCATTCTCCACCATCAATCTATTCTCTGATTAAATCTCCTTCGTCAAAATATGCATCCCTTTAAGAAAATTATGCAAATTGGAAAAGTTCCTTAGTCAATGCAGGTTGAACTAGTGGAATTAATTTACACTGTGGATTTTATTCCTCCTAGATATACACCATTGGATCTTATTTCTCATGCTATTTCACAGAATTGAGAAATTTATTCCTCGCATTTTTAAATAGCAGAATTTCCTAGGACCGTAGATATATCCTCATCCATTCATCCAATGGATAATTTTTCCTGCAGGTTAACCATGTCCCCGCCCTTACCAAAATTCCTCAAGCATGTACTTATTACCTTAGCAGAATTATTAACAGCCCTTGATATTATTCACTTATGCATTTAAAGCCTTCATTCTTGTCACTAGATAACCCAACTTTCTCACTTATGCACATTTGCAAGGTTCAAATATATGATTATTTTCAATTATTTTGCATTTCCAACTTAGAAATGATCCTTCAAAATACCTGCAGAACCTCATTAACCTCCTTCAAGGTCTTATGATAAGAATTTTTCATACCTTATTCCTCCTTTCACTGGCCTAATCCATTTCCAACTATTTAGCCCAAAAATAGTTCTAACACCTCTATAAAAATATTCAAATTTTATCACAAGTACTAACACCTGCCATCCTCAAGAGAGGATACTATCGTCCACAAGTAAATGTCATAGCTTGTCAGCACCTTCAGGCACACTTGACCTCTTTCATGCTGGAGCATCACTGTCATCCCATCATCGATGTCAGTCTCATCATCACTCCCCATTTCCCTATAGGATCTATATTATCAACCTGCTCCCCATTTTGTTCGAGGAGTGTTCATATCTTCGACCTACTCTTCCTTTCTAAGGAGAGTCCATATATTCGACCTATTCCTCCTTTTCGAAGAGAGTCCATATCTTTGGCGTATTCTTCCTTTTTGAAGAGAGTCTATATCTTCGAAATGTTTCTCCTTTTCAAGAAGGGTCCATATAATCATTGTTACTCCTTATGAGGAAAGTTTGTATCATCATCATTGTTCCTCCTTGTGAGGAAATTGTTTTCGAACTACACCAATATTGTCACAAAATCTTGCTCAACATATCAGCAACTTGCTCATTAGTACTCACATACTAGAGTTTTATATCTCCCTTAAGTACCATATCCCACTGGATTCTTTGTCATATTTATGCAACTCTGGTTGTCACAAAGAATGATGGTGGTATCTAACTCCATGTAAAATAGTCCTGACATTAGTTTTCGAAGCAATATCACTTCACAACTAGCAAAGAAAGATTCTATGTACTCTACTTCAGATGTGATGAGAGAAACACTGGTTGTTTCTTACTAAACCATGAGATCATGGTGGATCCTAGACAATAAAATCCACCTGAGGTTCTCTTCTTGTCTGCAGCACTTCCTACCCAATTTGAATTTGTATAGTCATGATCTCTACCATAGTAAATTCCCAATTTTATGATACCTTTTAGGTACCTTATCACATGCTTTGCAACTATCAAGTGAAACCGTCTAGGCTTAACTAGATACTGACTCAAGGTGTTCATAGCAAAGCATATATCTGGCCTTATTTTCGTCAGATACATTAATGACTCAATAATCTGTATGTACTAAGTTATATCCACTAAATCTAATCTCTCATTAGAAAACATCTTTAGGTTAGTGTCCATGGGTGTGGCCATGTCCAACATATCAAATATTCTTAATATTTCCACATCATACTTTCCCTGGTTTGAAAATATTCATTAGAGGAAATTTCAACTCAAAATGGGCCTTTTAACCATAATTCAAATTCCATGTCATCATGTGTTAGCCAATTAAATTGCTCTAAATTTGAAAAACTATATAGGTCTTAAACAAATATTTTAAATTTGGGGATAGGTATCTTAAAAAAACTACTTTTTTGTTCATATTTTCAACATATCTCCTTGTGTTTTTACTCAAATTTAGATCAGGAGAGCTCCCTGGATGCGAAATTAAATTCCGCATCCAACGAGCACCCACTCGGCATACTTTTGATGGACCTTGCTATCCCAAAAACAATAAATACCTGAAAAATGTGATGATGATGTCATCATCACATTTTTTCAGGTATTTATTTTTTTTGGGGTAGCGGGGTCCGTTAAAAGTATGGCGATTGGGTACTCATTGGATGCGGAATTTAATTTCGCATCCAGGGAGCTCTCCCGATCGAAATTTGAGTAACAACATAGGGACATATGTCGATAATACGAAGAAGAAAAAAATACATCTTTTCTTTTCTTCCTCCAAAATTAATAAATATTATTTTATTATTTTATTATTTTTCTTAGGAGGGCCATTTTGAGTTGAAATTTACTCTAATTCCTTCTGGGCTCTGCCACACTTCCATCCCTAGGAAATAATGCATCAATCCAAGATCTTTCATCTCGAATTATTCATCTATCTTCTTCTTGCCATCTGTGATATGTTTCTCATTTATTGTCAGAAATAGATCATTCTCATATAGCAATAGTATGATAGGTTCATCATCCATAATCTTGAGGTAAAGGTTAGGATCAAATTTACTTGTGGTAAATCCCAAGCTTGTCAAGAAGTTATCTATTTTTCCATACCAAGCTTTAGGAGCTTTCTTTCGTCCATACAGAGCCTTTTTCAACTTATATACATGAGTCACTCTATCTTCGACTTTTAAAATACTTGTGGTTGTTCGATGTAAACCTATTCCTTAGTCATACCATTCAGGAAGGTTTTCTTTGCATCCATTTGGTGTATATCCCACTTCATCATGAAAGCAAGTGCCATGATTGTTTTGATGGAAGTTTACCTTTCTCCTAGAGCAAATGTATCTTCATAATCAATTCCCTCTCTCTGAGAGAATCCTCCTTCCATCAGCAACATGTCTTATCTTGTAGATCCACTTGGAAGATACCACACTCTTGCTTTCTGGTTTGGGTACTATATCCAAAACATGAATTTGGTATTCTTCCATCATTGCTACTACCATGAGTTCATCATGTCAGGTCATCGACATATCCTAGTTTTTCACACTCAACCTTGAAGTTTGGAACCCACTTTACTCTTGGTAAATACGTATTCCATTAGGGTATTGTCCATCCTATCGTACCATGTAGAACTCAGAGATATTCTGTATTCACTACCCCTGAAGCGGAGCATCATCCTCCCTCTGCATTTTGTACTGGAGTGATAGGAAGCATCCTATGCTACTGATATTCTATGTATCCATCTTAGGTTACTAGATACCAAGATCCCTTTATCTTGAACATTATTGAAAAGTTCCTCTTGTACCCATTTGTGAGTTTGTTATCTTCTATAGGTTTCCATATTCAACCTTGTATCAAAGGTTAAGATATTCATCACTCTAGGTGATATTCAAGCTCTTGGATGTTCTTATCTATGGGTGCCTTATGAGGTCATACAAATCCTATTCTGCAGAGGTGGTTCTTTGATCGATATATACTTCTACTGGAGAAGTGTGTTTGTTCAATAGAGTATGTCATGCCATAGTCTATTCTTTCTGAGACAAACCATGAACCTTGATTTTTTTATTTGTTATTGTAGATCCATATGGAAGACACTACAGACTTCCCTTTAGGTCTTAGAACCATATCCTAGACATCATTCCCCATGATCAACTGTTACTCTTTGATCATACCTTCTTCCATAGCTAGAAGGGTCTGTATCAATGATGTCACTCAACTGTGCCACATAACTAGAGTGTATCTGAGGCCTCTTACTTTATTTTGGAAGTCCCATCATACTTTTCTTCATCTTTAATTATCTCTCGTGTCCAATATGGTCTTCATCTCTCGAGGTGGATCTGTCGCTCTCTTATATTATTCTGAAGCTCTTTCTTCTGTCACGGTGTCTCTGAACTTGGGAGCTTCAGGTTCATGTTTATTGTGTTAGGATTATTAATCCTCCCTTGACCATACTGTCTATTAGATTAATTTTGCAAAATTAGGAACCTTAATTAATTCATTGGCTCCACTAGTACAATTGGGTCCACTTGGCCTAATGGGGAAACATGTACCAGTTACTGGAGTGTGGGGAACACTGTTAGAGGTTAACTTCCACTTAATACATGTGCATGCATCCGTTTGGGAACCTCCTAGACCAATCCCTATATTTTAGGAGCCATTGGGAGTCCCGACACCAACCTACTTCAGTTAGTTGGAGTTAGTACTAGTTAGTCTCAGTTATCCCCGAGTTACTTTCAGTTAGTTCACAATCAGTTAGCTAGCACATGCCTTGCATGGATAATGCATGGCTGCATGTGGAGTAGGAACCTTTTCCCACCTACCACACTCTGTTGCAGTGAGTTAACTAGCTGTCATTGATTGTTTGAGTTGTTGGACATCTGGGAGTTGATCTGTTGGACTCCAATATTGATTGAGAGACCATGAGTTAGAGATTTAGTTACCTACGGTCATATCCACTTGGGAAATTCGAATTCATACCCCATTCATTTGAATTATTTCCTATGTAAACTATTGTAACATCGGATATTATTATGATGGATATACTGTAAATTCTTGAGCAGTACTTGTTTGTTCCCTGTGTAGTTTGTTTTGCATAGTTTGTATGTTAATTCTCCATTCAATTGCTGCAAAATTATCGAAACTCTCTGCTTGAATATCTTAATGGAATTAAAATTCTAATATGGTATCAGAGCCTTCTCAGGAAGGTTTCATTCTTGTTTCTCCCCATCGAACATCAGAAGCAGTTGGTTTTCCACAGAAGTCCCCTATGAAACTGTTCTAGCTCTAGATTTATTCAGAGCAGTGGAGAGGGCGTGACAGACCCTGAAAACATGTTCATTCCTAGAGGAAAAGCATGATTCTAACAGTTCATATGTTTTAGTGTGTTATTGTAGTGAAATTGACAGGTGCTACGTAGCTTGTGTGAAGTTTTGCAGTACTTCCAACTGGAGCAATTATGAGTTCTCAAACTCCTAAACCACGGATCCTCACAACTTCCAATTATTTTGATTGGAGGATTGATATGTAGCTGGCCTTGCACAACCATGCCTACCACAAGATCATACATGGATGGGAGCATGAGCCTCATCAGTCGGTAGAACGGATCAAGTTTCTGAACCGTTGTGATGAAGCATTCGAGTACTTATGTACTTATATATCTAGATATCTCCTCTTGCACCTAGAAGGATTGAGGAATCCCAAAGAATCCTGGGAGAAGCTTGATAGCTTGTTTAACAAACAAGATGAGATTTGGGAATGAGTTGGTATCTTTACATCCCAGCAGTTTCGAGACCATTGAGCAATTCTTTACTAAATTCAAGCCTCTAGTACTTCAATTCAGACAGTGGAGAATAGAGCGGAAGGATAAGCAGAATGTCCTTTCCATACTCAACAAACTAGGCCCTAAGTATTATGTATTTGTTTCCATATTTCATTCCAAGTGGGAAATATTTCCTAATTGGAAGGTTCCTTCATTAGATTCTTTTTCTGAGTCCTTAATCAAGGAGCAAGACAAGTTGATTCGAATGGGAGTCATCAAGATATCCAAAGATCAAGATCTCCTAGTTTCTGACTCTTCCAAAGCACAAGAAAAGGGGAAATCAAAGAAGAATGAGCCAAAGGCAGCTGATTTGAAGCCTAAACAAAATCAGCAAACTTCTGAAGGAGCCTTCGGCTCTAAGAAGAAAAAGAAAAAGTGTCCCTACTGTATGAGGGGTTTTCATCCAGAAGACTCGTACATGAACAAGACCCTCGACCAGATGAAAGCTCTATGTGTACAGAAAAATATTTCCCTTCCACGAAGGGCAGTGATCTCAAATGATGAAGAGCAGACTGAAGAATATGAGATATTCTTGCATGCAAGCCTCTCTCTGTCGAAGGCTTGTGTGATAGATTATGGAGCATCCAACCACATGGTTGCTTCCAGGGAATCCTTCATCACCTTCCCTCTATCAAGAGGACCTTGTAGTCATATGGGAGATGACTCTAAAATATCATATGTTGAGAGAGGTTCAGATAAAATCTAGCATGATGATTTCATGCCCTCTCCTACAAAAAATCAAATTGTTGAAGATGAAGAAGAAGCAGATTTTTCCATACAGTCAATTCGAATGGAAGAAAATATCCTTGGAGTGACTCCTTCTCTAGCTGCTCCAGAAGTGTATGAGATCCCTGATATCTCACCTCCTCACATGTCTAATCTAGAAGAAGACATTCAAATCTCTGTTTGTGAAGAAAAACACTCTTCCTATTGTTTGCAAAAATTCTCCAGTAATTCTTTAAATTTTGTTCATAGTTTACCGGTGACTGTTTTAGAAAAGGTAGAGGAATTTGATTTCTCTATCTATAATGATGTTTCTGGTGTGCATGTTAGTAATACCACTGATATTATGGAAATAATATCAGATTATAATAGTGATCCATTCACTCTTATTAATCTAGAGCTTCCAATAAATTCCTACAAGATTACATGCACTAAAAATCAGAATTTTGAAGAAGGAGAAAATTGTGCATCTACCGTCTCGATGGAGCAAAGTTTTGGATATGATGTGAGTATTTGTGGATCTGATTTATTTTTTGATTTGATTCAGGTTTCAAGATTCAAGAGCTTTCAGTATTGCTTATAACTGATTTCACCAATTTTGGTGTGATAAATCAAGCACCGCAAGTCTCTTTCAATTTTGTTGTTGAGGATTCGATGTTAGTTCTTTCTTATGAATTTGTTGATATCATATTTTTTGAATTATTGGATATTTCTGAAGCTATATTAGATTATGGAGCTCAAGCATTTGCTCTCCACAGTCCCAAGGCTTCTCTACCTTTGGTCACATGCTCATCTCCTCACAGAACTAGTAAAGAGGGAGACATTCTGCATCTGCCTGAACACTTGCTCCTTACACTTGGCGCTGGTTTTACCACTCATGGTTTTCTGTTCAAGGCTGACATATATCAGGATTACATGCACTGAAAATCAGAATTTTGAAGAAGGAGAAAATTGTGCATCTACCGTCTCCGTCGAGCAAAGTTTTGGATATAATATGAATATTTTTGGATCTGATTTATTTTCTAATCTGATAATATGTGATTCAGGTTTCAAGATTCAATAGCTTTCAGTATTGCTTATAACTGGTTTCACCAATTTTGGTGTGACAAATCAAGCACCGCAAGTCTCTTTCAATTTTGTTGTTGAGGATTCGATGTTAGTTCTTTCTTATGAATTTGCTGATATCATATTTTGTGAATTATTGGATATTTTTGAAGCTATATCATATTATGGAGCTCAAGCATTCGCTCTCCATAGTCCCAGGGCTTCTCTACCTTTGGTCACATGCTCATCTCCTCACAGAACTAGTAAAGAAGGAGACATTTTGCATCTGCCTGAACACTTGCTCCTAACACTTGGGGCTGATTTTACCACTCATGGTTTTCTGTTCAAGGCTGACATATATCAAGTTCTTGGGTTTTCCTCACATGGTTTGTTTTCTCAAGAACTTTTACCCTCTCTTTAGTTGATTTCAGTTGCTCAACATGGGTCCAGTTTTCACCATGCAACTGTTTATATTTCTGATTCAGTTGGGTACATTGTTATTCTTCCAAAGAGGAAGATTCCTCAAGACATAAGGATGCTGTTTGGATTCATGGGTTCACCTACATAGAAGAACCAAGATACTGTTGTTGCATAGTAGCAACAAATATTTTCACAATTTTTTTCAAAATTTGTATTTCTTCTTATTTTGAGGGGGGGGGGGGGGTTTCCCATAAGGTTTTCCCCTATTTTCTTGGTTGTATTAAGCATCATTCTCGCTTTTAGATTGTATTTGGATGACCTATGGTCTTGTTACTAGGGTCCATATTTTTCGAAGTTAGGATTCAGGGGGGGTGTTAGGATTATTAATCCCCCCTTAACCATACTGTCTATTAGATTAATTTTTCCTAACTTAGGAACCTTAATTAATTAATTGGGTCCACTAGTACAATTGGGTCCACTTGGCCTAATGGGGCAACATGTACTAGTTATGGGAGTGTGGGGAACACTGTTATAGGTTAACTACCACTTACTGCATATGCATGCATCAGTTTGGGCACCTCCTAGACCAATCCCTACATTTTAGGAGCCACTGGGAGTCTCGACACCAACCTACTTTAGTTAGTTGGAGTTAGTACTAGTTACTCTCAGTTATCCCCTAGTTACTTTCAGTTAGTTCACAATTAGTTAGCTAGCACATTCCTTGCATGGATAATGCATGGCAGCATGTGGAGTAGGCGCCTTTTCCCTCCTACCACACTCAGTTGCACTAAGTTAACTAGCTTTCACTGATTGTTTGAGTTGTTGGGAATCTGGGATTTGATCTGTTGGACTTCAATATTGATTGAGAGACCATGAGTTAGAGATTCAGTTACTTACATTCATATCCACTTGGGAAATTTGAATTCATACCCCATGCATTTGAATTCTTTCCTATGTAAACTATTGTAACACTGGATATTACTATGATGAATATACTGTAAATTATTGAGCAATACTTGTCTATTTCCTGTGTGGTTTGTTTTGCTTAGTTTGTATGTTCATTCTCCTTCCAATTGCTGCAACATTATCGAAAATCTCTTCTTGAAGATCTTAATGGCATTCAAATTGTAATATATTGGAGTGAATATTGAATTGTAATCACTTGTTCTTCGGAACAAGTCTTATCCTTATTTTCTTGTAGGCAGTTGTACATGACCTTTCCTACAAGTCAAATGCACCAGTTGTGTGGTTAGAAACATTTCATATGCATAATGACAAATTCGTATGCATAACGATACAATCATGCAACTATTTTAGCCAATACAACATTCATCCATGTCTCACAGAAAATTTCTAGATGCCTTCCATATCTTCCATAACATCATTGAGATTATGCAATAATCCAATATGTCAGCGAAGAGGTTTCATTATAAAAAAGTAGTAATGGAGTGTTGTATAGAACCATGGGTTACTTACCCATAACATGCATATTAGTAGTATATTTTCATAAATGAAAACATTCTATCATGCATAATACACAGATTCTATAGGAAAGACAATTCAAATATTTATCTTTGTTTGTTGGGTAGACTCTTTCTAGTGCTTTTTCTTCATCTCCTTCTGGATCTGCAGCTCCTCCTTTGACAATTGAGATTGCTTCAATCTCATGCTTGCTTGAAAGATTTTATGGAATGTTGCTTTAGGTGGACCTGGGGTTTGATAGAGAAACACTAAATTTTCAACTTAGGTATCTTTCATATCTGATTTGATAGAAAGATGTGCCTAATCAAGGCAAGATGAGCAACATAATCATTTTCCCAAAACTGTGGTTAGAACTGCAAAATATCTTATGCCCTTGTTTTCTTCAATTTCTTCTATGAAATTTCTTAATATTGTTTATGTTGTATATCCAAAATTACTGCTCCTTTATGTCTAAAAATTTTCAATGAGGTATCCTGGTATGTCTTCTTTACATTCCCACAGGTTATAATAGAATTGGTTTCACCAATTAGGACTTATGCGAATTTTCCCAAGGTGACTTATTTCAGGATTGTTCAACATAGTGAACTTGTACAGACTTCTACGTGTCAATGTTTCACCTTCGGGGTCTGAAAATTTACCAACGAAAATACAGTCCATGCCCTATTTGGAACTTCTTGGGAAATTTTTTTTGGACCTTCGTAGCTCTATATATATCAATTATCCCTATGTCTCTTGTTTAAGGCTAGATCCTGGGAGAGGCTGGAACCTTGATTTGGAGGAATCATATCTCCCATATTATAGCGAATCTAAGCCTGAAACTTTTACACGGGGTAAATAAATTTTTTATCTTCAGCCTGTAAAAATTTTGGCTCATGTTCCTTCTCAAATATCTATATGTATATAAATTCCCAACATGACTAGTTTTAGTCTTCTAGGGTTTTCAAGCATGAAACCCTAATCTTCAATAGTTGTAGCTATAGCAGTGTTTCGTTTGCACAAAGACTTATTTCAGGGTAGATCTTATACCATGTTAATTTTTTAATGGTCATACCATATCTAATAACATTTATCATTATAAAATCATAACCATATGCAAAAAGGATCACGGAAAGATAGAAAAGTACAACCACACAAAAGAAGACAAAGATTTATCCTCAGAAACCCTCATGGGGAAGAAAACCCAGCAAAACTTCCTCTATATAAGATGTATCAAAAGTACAAGAAAAGACCCCAGATAGATGCACCTCCTCCAATAGATATCTCTCTCTCTCTCCTATGCACTATACACAAGTGAGTGTGTGCTCAAATGAGGAACACATCTCCTCTATTTATACTCTTTTTGTCACTTGACTTTTAACCTAACAAGTCGGCCCCACTTAACTAACTGGGTTGAATTCACTTAGGAAGACTCAATACAATATTATATTATATTGATTAGGGTACTATTGACCCGAATTACAATGGAGGCTTTACCTCATGACTCTATGATGACCAATTACAATAGTAATACCTCGATGGAGGAATAATAACATATCCCTTGGGTTACATCAATAAAATACATTTAGAATATCCTTTGAAGTTACAATATTCAACAATTGGGGTCATGTTAGTTATTAGTTTGGAGCAAATGGAAGACATGTTTTATATTAGTACACTGATGTGTGTAATGGCTGTAAGTATTACAAATGGTGCACAAATGGTTAGTCCATAACTATGGGTTCTTCCCAGGTCTACCGGGACGCTGGGAATTTTGCGTAGGGGTGTCAACTTCATTATTGTTCTGAGGGTTGGGTTGTTGGCCACCTCCTTGAGGCTAGTTTTTACCTTGATTCCTACCTCTCTTATTCCTTCCCTTCCCTTGTTGATTTTTTGGGGCGAGTTGGTTAGGGAGGTTTTGTTGTGCGTAGACCTATCCTAGAGGAGTAGGAGGAGTAGGGGTCGGATCCGGAGTAGGTTGTACAAGTGGTGGGTAATAGGCAGGTGCAGCTAGTGGGGCTATGAAGCTAGCCTTCTGGTCATTATATGAGTGTGTCTAACAATTTGGTCTATGAACGTGAGGGGCTGGTGTGAAAGGCGCATAGGAAGGTGTGGCTCTAGACTAAGTCGTTACGCGTGAAAAATCAAGGGTGTAACTTGGTTGGGAAAAAATTGGGGTGTTACCGGAATGGGGTGGAATCTAAGGAGAGGTTGGGTAAAACTAAGGATGTTAGGTGATAGATCTGATGACTCCATCAACAGCATTGGATTCCCTTGGTGTATCTCTACATGATGAGCCAGCACGGGGAGCATCGGGTATAATGGTATACAGGTAGCCCAATTGGGTGTAGATGAGATCAAACTATTGTGCCTTCAGGATGGCTTCCTCCTTGGTTTGTGGGCTCTTAGATGCAATGTCCTTGGAAAGGGGGGGGGGGAGTAAGGTTTTGAGAAACCAATCTAGGAAGATTATATCATCTAGCTGGATCTTACACAAACTATGGCAACGTTTCCATTCATGGATATGATCAATGATATGGGTAACTTTGTTTTTTCTATTGGATAATATAATTTCCACACCCTCATCATATCGAACAGGTAACAGGAAATACGATAGAAACATCGAGGCTAACGAGGAAAAGTATGGGTAGGTGGCATTAGGCAGTTCGATGTACCGTTTAGCCGCAACACTTGTGAGTGTGCATTGGAATAACTGCAATCAGATAGAATCATCCATTATGTTGTTAGATGAACACTAGAAGTGGAATGACATGATATGGTTTTGGGGGTCCTCTCCCGCATTTCCCTCAAAATCAGAGATGTCTGAGGGGAGTTTGGTAGGCATGGGAGGCCATAATGGCTTATGACAAATGGATAATTGGTCAACTGAGCCAAATAAGGTAGGTTGGTGCTATCCATGAAAGGTACTATAACCGAGAGTGGATCGAGAAGGGCCAACAATGGTGTCAGTGACAGCAAGAATATAGTTCCCATGCGTAACTGGGGGTGGGTAAGGTTTACTTCTGACAGTAGGAGTAGTCACTGGTATGGTAGGAATATCCAGAATGGAGGTGGAAGGGCCACTTCCCCGAGGTATGAATGGTGGTATGCTAGAAACCATGGTGGCTAGAGTGGGGCCACCACTAGTGGGTAGTGGACCAACAGCAGTGTGTGTGGTGGAAAAGGGCTTATTAGGACCAGGACTTGTCGATCCAATCGAAGGAATACTCATAATGATGGGTGCAATGGACGTAATCCCACTAGCATTCATCCCCCCCTGAAAGGGATCAGGATGTACACTAGCCATGGCGCTATATGCGGCAGTGAACAAGGTAGGTTTGGATTGATAGGAATCTGAATTAGACTTTGAGGCAATATGTGGCTCTAAAGGTGGTGCACAATTTCGAATATGGATTCAACGATGATGGTTCAAGGAATTGAACTGAGGGGTTAGCCCGCTAAGCCTTTGTGAGTAACGTGGTGGAGATATGATGACGTGGTGGTGTGATGTAAAATGAATGTAGGCGTAAGGGTGTCAAAGGCAGGATCAAAAACCCAATGACAACTAAGTGTGCAGAAGGAGAGTGTACATATGGCAGCTCATAGGACAAAAAGTAAGCTCTAAAATCATACTGCATCAACATGTTATATCAGGTGAGTCTACAACAAGGTGGCCAGAAAGCCAAAAATCCAACAAGCAAAACTACCTAGAAATAAAAATGACTCACTAACCTATGGGGTATGAGTGCAAGCAAACTCCTAGATACAAGCTGGAAGCCCCTCATAAATCGTATTTTCTGTAGAGTGATGAAATCCCAGCTAAATAATACGAAATGGAAGAACAATAGGCTAAGAGAATCCCACTACTAATAGGGACCTCGGGTAAAAGACCCCTATATAGAATGGCAACTAGGATACCTATTCATGACATGTCTAGAGTGTTTTATTGGCACTTCATCCATTTGGCCCTCGACACCTGGTATACTCCGACATGCACAAGGAGGACTATGAAGGGTTATCCTTCGGTGCAGAATGGAGTGCGGTATTCCACCCTGAATTTTGGAACCCCTTCATTGTGGCTTACTCCCGTAGAGAGGAGGGCCTTCCGATAGACTAGTCGTGACCGTGTCAACAAGTACAAGAGTATTTTGGGCCCCTAATGGACAAAAACTATGTCTCAAATGTAAGTGATAGAGGGGTGTTATTAGGATGAATATCCCCACTATTCTAACTTAGCTACAATATTGTTTTGGTCCTCAAATGAGGTTACAATGTTGGTTGTATTAAGTTAATTTTTTAAGCTAGATTGGGGTCATGAACCAAGCGTTTTGTCTTTAGGGCGTGAAATGTGTGCAAATGATGTGTATAAATCCCATCGATCTCATGGCCGAGATGAAAAAATTTAGATAAATAACCGAAAAATGACAGTAAATATCATGTAAAATCACAACTAATTATTCCGGAACATAAAATAAACACAAGTAAATGACCACACAAGGAACTAACAAGGGTGTAGGAAACACACAAGGGGTCTCAACTACAAAGCTCGACTCAAGGGGCTCACATACAAGGCCAATAGGACCAAAAAATGCACCAGGGAGCTGTAATGGATCAGATCTGGACAGAAACAGGTCAAGAAGGGGTAAAACCAATGTTACAAATATCGTGTCGGTGAATATATTGCCAAGGGTCCAAAAAGAAATTATCGGATTTATTGGCAAAAATGTCGGCAAACATCGGCAATATATCGGCAAAATAAAAAATACAAAAATATTAAAAAATACAAAAAAAGAAAAAAATCACAGTATATTTGAAAAAATCGGCAAATATCTCCAAAAATCGGCAAATATCGCCAAAAATTGGCAAAAATCGGCAAATATCGTGATAAAATCGGCAAATATCGCGAGAAAATCGGGAAAAATCACAAAAAAAATTCAGGAAAATATCGGGGCGATATATTGTTGATATATCGCGATGTTGCCGATATATCGGCGATATTTGTAACACTGGGTAAAACACAAACAGGGGGTCTGGAACAAGGATCTCAAACATGAAAAAGGACTGAAAAACTACAGGTCACACCTATTGGCGAAACAGGCACGATCAGGGTCGCACAAAACTAGGAAATAGTTGCAATCGAGGAAGAAAAATAGTTATAACACTCAAGTCACACAAAATAGGGGATTAAGCGCGACAAGTCACACAAATTGAGTCACATTAGTGACCGGGGTAGCTTCGAAAGTCGGGGCAAGAAAATTATGGATTTTTGGTCTAGGTCACACTTATTAGGGAAAAGTTCGTGACCTAGGTCATGCTTATCAGGAAAAAAGGTGTGACTAAGTCACAGCTTTCGACTGAATAAGTGCGACTCGGCCGAAGCTAAATTTTTTTTGGAAAAACACTGTCAGCTTGGGCTGGGGGGCAGGCACTGAGACAAGGCAGGTTCAAATCTTCCATGAGGGGGTTGGATCTATGACAAATTAAGGTACAAACTAGTAGGAAAACTTGCAAAAGCAAAGATCCGAAAGGATCGACCGATGGGAGTCACCAAAATTGTAGTGGGGATTTTGCCCTTACTACGTGCAAAAGCACCTACCCTAAATCATCTAGATCATAGGGTAGAGTTCAACAATGGAAATGGGAAACAAGAACAACAATAATAATATTTTTTAGATTTTTTCAAATATATTCTACTAATTAACAAAAATAAAAGCATTCATGCCATTTTTCTACAATGTGGGCCACCGTAGCCGTCCGAGGAAATGGTCCTGCAGCTCCATGGTTTAGGTCTCCAGTCTCTTCCACGAATGGTTTTCAAATGGGGAAAGGATCCAAATGGGTACGGAGCTAGCTCAACATACGCCATGGGAGATTATATGAAAAAATATAAGAATAATGGTAAAAAGTGTGTTTCTGGAATGGCCAAAAAGTATTTTTGGGGAGGCCTTCACAATGTATTTATATGATGATCCAATTTTTTTTGACCCATGGTATTTTATTGTCCATGATATTTATCTATGGTTTTTTACCCATGCTCATTTTTATGGTCTTTTGGTCCTTTTTGGAGAGAGTGGGGATAAATCATGATAAATGCTCAACTTTCCTTCATTTATGGAAAAGGAATAATAATGTTTTGGACCATATTTAGTGGAAATTTTGTTGTGAAGGTCAAAATGGATGAAATAATGGTGGGTAAATGATGTATGACTATGTTTTATACCATGGAGATATAGGTGAACAATTTTTGGTGTTAACATGGGCGCATGATTAAGGCACGTCAAGGAACATGTGAAAGCAACCAAGGCAAGCAAGAAAGTGGGCGCACATGAAGTCTTGGCATGTAGCACGTCAATTGGAAAGTGGAACGAAAAAGGGCACATTTCCAGTGAGGACGGGTGTGTCGAAAACCAAGTGGGTGTCAGCTAGTTGGGCACGTCCAAGATTTGGAAAAAAAGGAAAGAGGGCATCAGCTAGGTAGGTGTTTCCAAGGCTTGTGCAGTAAGAATACAAAAGTGGGAGCTAGCATGTGCACCAAGGAAAAGTGCATATACCATTTCTTCTAAGAGGCCACCCTCGCACTAGGCATGATTACCTTAAGGAAAGGGAAATTATCTAAAGCTTACTCATTGTAAACTAGTCACAAGGGCATAGCTAAACCAGCCTCTACTAGGTTAACAGGTTGTCAGAGTCATACAACCTCAATCTCAAGGCAACTCATCCTTTTTTGGTTTAGCAGAATTTCAGGTGCTAGAGGGGAAATGTTAAACTAGTGACTCACTACAGAGTTATAGGAACCTTGCATAGACTCGGATAGCTTAGGGGTGATTGCTCCACACAACACCAAGAAGGTACCCTTAACCGCTCAACGACCCGTCAAATGTCACCTTCCTCCAGGTGTTCCACTAATGTGTGCATAGAAATACCACCCAAACCTTATTATTTCGCTAGGAGGTCACAACCTTCACTACTATCTTTAGCCAGTTTCGTTCTCTACACAACTCAGGTACTCAATACCCACAATCAACACAGACTCGGTTAGCTTGGGGTTTACGATACCTACCTCACACAACATCAAGAAGGTGTTATTCGAGTGTGTACATAAAAATACCACTAAACCCCGTTATTCCGTTAGGAGGTCACACAACTATTATTGGATCCCAATCCACTCAGTACTCTATACCACACTATTTACTCCTCATGGATTACAACAATCAAGTAAGACAAGTAGTCATATTTGGTTTACCTCAAAAACCATGGACACCTAGTACATAATCAACTGGATTGGGATCCACAATATTCGCCCAACACAACACCAAGAAGGCACCCCTTCATTGCTCAACGGTGCCTCAAACATCACCTTCCTCTAGGTGCTATAACAATGTTGTGTAGAAATACCACTCAAACCCCAGATCATCTTCCTATAGGAACTATCTTTCCAAGGATTGCAAATCTTGGCTATACACAACCAATTAGATTCAAGGGAATCACCTCGGTTGATGTCCAATAGACCACTCTATTATACTCTCTTATAATAGGACTAACAAGTGACTATACTCAAGTTGACATCCACAAAAATGAGACAAGGATTTCAGGCGGGTGAAAGAAGATGCATAGATAACTTCACCATGTTATTAAACTTGATTGGACACTTCTGGAAATAGACTTTGTCACACATGTATTTCACACAAATTCAGAGCGCATAGGCATAAGTTAACAACTAGGAAATTCGACATCACTCTTATGCTCATAACAACACATGAACACATAATAGTTGTGCTCTCTGGTTTTCTCTCTGGCCTTCAATCATGACCACGAACCAGAGCTTAGATCCACTCTCCACTCGGTCACTATTCATGTTAGGATTCCTCTCTAGTAATGGTTGAATCCTATTTGTCACACCCCTTGGCGATAATAGATTGATCGACTGGTTCCTTGATTAATATCTACACAAGACAGGGTGAGATAGATTCATACCTAACATGAGAGGTTAGGTTTTTTGACCACGTAAATTGTCTGGATAACTACACCAACCCCTAACTGACAGTTAATTTAAGGATGACTTCAATGCAATTGATCACTTACCCAATAAGGAATACACAATCCTAGTTCTGCAGGGCGACTAACACAAGAAACTTAAACCCACACCCTCCTTTCCCCATGATAATAACTGCCTAAACTTACCTTCCTATTGGAATCATTAAACAATTGGGGTGCATGAGTCAATATTTACAATTGATAGCTCATCAAAAGTCTCTTGGACACTTGGACTTCATCCATAGGAATCATGGATTAACACATCCCTTCCTAATTGTAGCATAAGCATGCCCCTTGCTCTTATTTCCTTACACAGTCAGCTGTGGATTTCCTTATTGTTATCATGCACATGTACATCACATTTATATTGCTAATGCACTTGAGAAATGCATCATTCACTAACCCAATTGCTTCCTGATACACACACGCATGCACGTGTACAATATATCCGAGGAATCCATGGTAGGGCCTTGGCCTTAAGCTCCTCCATGTTCCTTACAATTATCAACGATGTTACATCATTTAAATATCATTTGTCAAGGGTCAAAACTAGGGACATTACAACTCTTAACATAAGTCCCACTCTTCCTTTATGAACAATCCAAAAAGCTCTTCAAGCATCAACTGTGCAACTTTACCAATTAATTTCAAACAGGTTTGCAAGGCTATTATTGTTGTTCTTTTCCTTTTATATGAACATTACCCACTGTTAATCCATCACTCACCAATTTAGTATTGGTCAGTATTTCCTGTACTTAAGTTACCTCCATTTTCATGGCACATTCTTCAAATAAATTATACGAAACACATCAACAATTTAAAAATATTCTTCAACTTATTAATGCAATTTTTGCATCTTTTACATTTTGTAAATATTTTATCATTGATTTATTAAATGATAGTTAAAATCAACGACCCCTCTGTATTTCTATTTTGAAATTTAGTGATGACAATTTGATCCATTGTGTGTTTGGTTTGGCACATTTAATATTCCCTATGGTTTTTAAATGAAATAATGTTTTCCATTGAAACTTTCCAAGGAGCATAATTTTTTTATTCAATTTTAAGATTATAAGAGAGAATATTGCTAACATTTTTCCATGAAATTTATGTATTTTGAGTTACATGCTCATAAAAATCAATGCTTTGACTTCCAATTAGACTTCCTTTGGACTTTTTTTCCATGGTGTGCTTCTATGTTTTGTTGGGCTATTATTAAACTTCCATTTCTTGATTTGTTACCCTTAAAAATTGCTAATAATTTACCCTTTGTTTTAATCAATCAAACTAACTAATAAATAAAACCAAATAACACACATATTAGCCAATCTTCTTCTATCACACTAAAAACTTATCAGAAACAATATCAGAATCTCCTTAACTACAAAAGTTTAAAACAATAATACATATAGAATCCAAGAACTTTTCATTCATCTTCAAATGCACAAATATAGAATCTCTACTTGTCTCTATGAGTGTGTATATAGTAGTTGACTGTAAAAGCACATTCACAACATATTTTTGTAATCCCATTTTAAAAAATATAACTCTTATCTTATATCCAACCCTCCGTTATGCATTCTTTCTTGGTGTATTTTCTTTTTTAGATGTGATGAGACATGGTGGGTTTCTTCTCGAGGCTCAATCTTCTTCCACAAATTAAATCTTGATTGCATTGGAATTGTTTTTGTTTCTCTCATTGGAAAATTCTTGCACTCCAAATTCACATAGGGTTATAATTTATGAATGATGGCTTTGCCACAAGGTATGTGGGTCCCTACCTCAATTTTAGAGTCATGATATCATAATTTCACTCTTTATCTTAGTGATTCTCTCTTCCACCTTCTTTTCTAGTCTTATTGCCCATCAACTTCCCCATAAAGTGTGTTTACCTAACAATTTTAAGAAATGTATCACACCATCAAAACAAGATGACAACTCTTCCCACGAACAAGTTCTTTTATTTCTAAACCTTAATATTATGATCTGCACCATTTAAATTCCATGTACTTTTGCTTTGCTCCTTCTCTTTTGAGAGATAACTCTTCAATAAACACATGATCATATCCTTTCTTTTGTTTTTTTCCCCATAGGGTCCAAAGTGTCATGATAAATTATATATATAACAATAATAATAAGAAAAAATAGTAGAGAGTAAGACAAAATAGTAGAGAGTAATAATAATAAAACAAAATAGTGCAAAGTAATAAATATATCATCTTTAAGTAATTACTTTTTACATGACTTGAGCATGACTTACTGTGTTAGTACAGAATTAATGATAGTCATTACATCTCTAACCCAAGTTGCACAAGTTGAGTGAAGCAATTATTGACAAAGTAGGACATGAAGATTTACACATTAAGTTCACTAGTTTGAATTAATTATAATATGATAGGATGCAATCCATAATTTCGTCGTTTTTACTCTTCACTCATTGTCGAGAATGAATGAGGGGCGCAATTCTTAATAATAATAATAATAATTTATTTTTAAGGTCACCGCGAAGCGAGACACCAAATTGGTGTATGAGACCCCCTTGTTTGTGGGACAAGGGACCCCCCTCTGCGCAACGATTTAACTGCTAAAGTCTACAGAGGTGTACATACACTACCCCCTCTGGATTTGAACCTGTGACCTCCTAAGAGGAAACACATGCTCTTAACCATTAGGCCCACTTATAGAGTAAAGCATCAAGTAAAGCATCAATATTTATACATCAATTATATTCACTAATTACATCGTAAGGTGTTTCTAGTGAATATTATGTTTTTCTATTATGCTCAAATCGGGATCGTTGGATGAGGTTAGACGACCATCCGGAGAGCTTTGGTCATCGATATCGGTAGTTGCTGATGTATCCAGTGTTCTTGCTGACTTATTCCGTTAATGTTTTTCAGTTTGTTTGTTTAATTAAAATGTGGCACATTAATATTCCATCCCCATAATTAAGGATGGAGTTATACGTCTATTTGAAAATGGATTCTAGATATTTAGAGCTTCAACCCTAGCCAAGGCGGTTAAATTTCCTTGCTTAGCCTTTTAGATGCCTTCTCGCTACTATGTCATTCATTTACATATTGACGTTTGTTTTACGAGCTAATGTTATTTGGATGAAACGTATTTTGAATGGCAATCAATAACTAGCATGTTGTGCAAGATTTAATGCGACAAGGCTGCAGCACGCCGTCCTGACTTTAATGCAATTGAAATTTGATCTCGTGACTTCTTTTACAATAAGTAACTTCATATCAAATGACATCAATAAACCACACCCATTCAAACATCCTACTATTGTGTTTATCTTTCCATTTCGTGTGTTTACTTACATTTTGGAGGTATTTAGAGAGATTTATAATCTTGGCACATTGCCTTTTTTTAAGCTTAGGATTACATTTGGTTAATTTTTACTCTTCATCTACTCATGCATAATAAGTTTAGGAGTTATAGATTCCCATTGTTGTCTAGTGCGAAATTATGATGAGTCTAGCTTGATAGATGGCCATTTTACTCCAAGGAATAGAAGTTTTAGTTAGTTGCGTAACTTGTGTCCGCCTTTGTTTGGTTGTGGTATGGACCCTCTCGTTGCCTATTCTATGATGCATGGACCCCATTTGGAGGAGAATCACTCTCAATAGAAATTCTATTTATAACTATAGTTGTTTCCATATAGAGACGAAATCTATCTCTCTAGTTCTTGGAAACTATGGAAATGGGTTAAAAATTCATTATTTTATGATTTGCTAGAGTGGGTTTTAACCACTTTTTTTTTTATTTTGGAAAAGTGTGTTACATAGGTTTAAGGATAAATATTTGATAGTTCTCATGAAAAAGGATAAAAGGGATAAGGGAACTCATGTATTTTATGAGTTGGGGTTGGTGGAGAGGCTTTCATCTAATTAAAACATAAGTTATCAAGTGATCCTCATCCTTACATCTTTGTACAACCTACGAACTCATGTTGTGAGGAGATTTTCATATGAGATCCAGTTTCCAAAGACTTCAGTTTTTTATCAAATTCTTACACTTTTGCATGACATTAATTTTAAGAGGAATAATTATCATAAAAAAAATGCTAAGTACTAAGACATTCTTCTTTATTATGAGGGATTTCAATGAATGGAAGCTAGGTGGTCAACTAAATGGATGGTGATATGGATCAGAAATCATTTAATATGTGTTAGGATTGTAAAGCATGTTCTATTAACTACTATGATATACATTCATGTTGCATTAAAGGTCAAAGAATTTCATTAGGATTCACAAAATTCTTGAATATTATATCAACATAACGTGTGTATCAAAACAAAACAAAAAGGACCATTTTTCCATTTGAGGCACAATCAACACCTTGGCATCCCATTACATTGTTCCAACAAGTATCATGATTATTTCATACTACCACATAGTTCCATGAAAAAAAAACATGGATTCCAAGGCTACACATATATCTTGCATACTTGGGATTTTCAATTTTAGGGAGGTGATTTAGTGTTGTTCAAAGGTTGAAGACCCATATTAATAACTACATCTTTTTCATATAGTGATTTATTAATGTTTGCATGTATATGCATTTTTTGAAATGATTATAGGATCTGCTTGGGACCTACACTAGCTAGGTACAGATGTCAAGAGAAACTTGAAGAGAATTATAAGAAAAATTGTATTATGTGAATACTAACATTTATTGTAGGTGTAAAGTTCTCATGACCGACATTGAACTATGTAAAACAATGTAGAAACTCGAATTGTTATTCAATACCATTATAGAATCATACTCTAAGTGAAGGACTCGAGCTCAATGTACTGGATATAGCTTAGAATTCTTATGACCTTGGGAAGAAAAAATAAGAGTGAATAATTATTTATTTGGGAAATATTAACTCTTAATGTTTAATTATGGCTCAAGGGTTTCATGTGACTTGTGCATAATTACCCTATCCCTAATTTTTCCCTAAACCTACATATCTCTTTTAGTTACTCTTTTATGGGTAAATATTCATTATTATGGATATCTAGTTGGTTTAGGTTGCAATACTAGGCTAGGAAAGTTAGTTTGTTGTTCTTGGTTCTAGTGTGAAGGAAAGAACTTTGCTTATGAGATCTAGTTTTTATGCTATATATTCTTCTGTGTTCTTGGAAAGGTTGAAGTTAGTCACATGTTTGTGGAGTGAATTGATAAGTTTGAACACTACTTAGCAACTTTGCTTAAGTTGGTAATATGGGGTTTGGGTGTACCGAAGCTTGCAGGTGGCACGTAGCCCAATTTACTTGTTTGTTTTACAAGATCTTGTTGGAGGTCTTGTGGTACCTGATCCAGAGAGGGTGGATATTTTTGCACATTGAGGCCTTTCCAGGAGGTGTTGCTTATTCCAAAGGCCTATCCACCAAACAATATACTATACTATTGTTCAACTTGAAAATATCTTTACACCAATGAGATGGATGTCTTCATATCATTTTGGACACAAATAAGTAATATTTATGTTTGATATGTTTTTGTTGATTAATGTACAATCTTTACTTAATTATTTGTTAATAAATGATTAATATTATTTACTGAGTTTTTTTGTAATTTAAGAGGTGAATTCCAAAACTGAAATCCCACCAACCTATGGATGGTCAGTTGTGTTGTTACAAGTGGTATGAAAGCAACTCATGTTCTAAAAACTAAGTGCCTATGGGGTTAGTTGAATAAGTTCCATGTAAACTAATCAGTTTCATTGGATAAGGGAACCTCAACAACTTGAAAATAATTGATTACTCAAGAAAGGCTCTCACAAAAATATCCAATGAATTTGTTTTTTATTAAGTATTATTTATTGTTTTATTGTTTGATCAAGCACTATATAATTATAATAGTATAGTTGTACCATATAAATTTGCTCTCCTATACCTACCTATTCCTTGATATTCCATATGTCAAATAATTCCATGCTAATATGCATACAAACTAAGTTCAAAAACATCTTTCTTATGTAAGTCAAGTTTTTATATGGTACAATGACACTATCATATGCGCATGGAGATTCCTCTTTAAACACTAATTATACTCGCCTACCATTTTTCACTCTTCCTGTTCATTTTTTTTTTTATTTACATCTACTTGCCTCATTATTACATCATACTTTTTACATCGTCGGGTGCAATAGCTAGTTTAAATTCAATATGATGCAATCCCTAATTTTGTCATCTTTACTCTCCACTCATTAGGGAGGAATTTTTTATAAAGTGGGGCATAAATATTCACACAATATTAGTTATGTTCACTGATTTAGATTCAATACGATGGCATTTCCTAAATTGATAAAGAGTTCACAAATACTAATACACAACTCCTAAGTCAGGGTAAGAAAGTTACAAAGTCACAATGAACTTGGCATAAACAAAATAAAAATCTATACTAATTATAAAGCAAAGTCCCCAAAATAAAAATCTATACTTGGCATAAAGAACGTTTCAATTTTTGCCTATCCCCACAATGTTTTCATGACAACTTTATGACATTGTTATCATATTTATTGGGAAGGAAGGAACGTTTATATAGGTGAAGCTAATTTCATATTAAATTGTTGTGGTTAGGTGGTGCTAATTTCATATTAAATTGATGTCGTGGATATGAAAATAATTGATTGCATATGTCTATTTTAATAAGTGTTGTTTACTTTTAGTTTTTTAAGTGCTTAAAACAAATAATTTTTATTAAAAGACAAAAAAATATTTAGAACATTGAATCGTGTTTTTATTTCTTTAAGATTTACAACATTGGATCAAGTTTGTATTTCTTCAGAGTAAATCTTATATTTCTAGTTAGATTTCCTACTTGAAAGAGATTCAACTAATTCAAACTTGTGGGATTTCCCTTAACATTAAATGCCAATGAACCTACGAATGTAAAACAAAAGTTGGTAATGTAAACATGCCCCCATGTTAAGATGCGGGCAAAGGGACCTAAATGATCCTTCATGTCAAATAAACACAGATATCCACAATACCTGGAATGTAGTTTAGGATACAAGGATACTCTAGGAATAGCAAGTTGAGGACAATCTCACAAACTTATCTCTATATGTGTGTTGATTGATAGAGTTTAAATGGTGCTCAGTGCCCCCAAAGTTTGGGATGCTCTGTAAGGAGGATGTGATCAACATTTAGTCCTAGGAATGACCCCAAGGGTCAGTTGCAAAGCTCTATGTCTGAGGGTGATAGCATTTTAAGGGAAAAGGGGCAAGCATATCTAACCAAGATAACATATGCAGTTCAATATGAAACCTATACAAACAATGAAGTGCTCCTCATTCTTTACTTGTTGGAGAGAACAAAGATGGCATACCTTGTCACCACCAAGTAATATGGAAATATGTCTCAACACATCACTAGTGGGAGAAAACCCTCAATTGGGCAAGGAAAATCCTCAAGATGTGTGACCAATAATATTATACATAGTCAAGGTTGATGATGGTGCCACATACACACTGAGAATATACTCTACAAGAGCCCATTTTGGTACAATCTATTTAGAAATTAGTCTATATATATTCTAATCATTTATGTATCACTTAAATTGATAGGACTATATACACATTCCGTACACATTCAAAAGAACGCATCATGTGGGTCTTGTATGTTAGGCAATTAGCTTTGGGTCCTTATAGCTTTTTCAATTCACAATCCCCACATGTAGTTTTTTTTTTTCAGATGGAAAGATCCATGGGAAACCTAGCAATACTTCCCCACATTAGTGGATGGTAGAGGTGGTAAACCGCGGGCCATCCTCGCAGAAGGCCTAACCCCAAAGGACTCAAGGCTCGAACCCATGACCTCTCCCCGAACCGAGAGAGTGTGCGCACTATCCCCACATGTAGTTTATATCATATATGGGTTAATGGATTAGATAATGTATATTCACATTATGCATATGATCAAGATGTATATCGATAGTATTTTTAATGCAGAGCATTTGTACTAATGGTTCTCTCTAAACATTCCATACCAGAACTTCTACACATATCACACTGTTCATCTTATCGTTCAAAAGTTGTAGGATCTTGTTTTTTTAAATTTAAGCATATATTTTTTCCATTTGGTTTCAATCGGGTGAAGTAGGAACATTTCAGCAATCTTTTAGGGAGGAATTAAAATGTTAATCCAAATTTACAAAGGATTGATCGAGGCCGAGAGCTAGGGGAATTTTTTCTTTGGGTTATTTTCAGTGTGAATTAGTTTTTTGGAAGAGGGAATAGTGTATTTGACCCTGCAAATTGAGGACACGATATTCAATCCTATGTGACCATCTTCTAGACAATGAAATGGGACGTATATAAAATTGGACATCCAATGATAAAATAATCATGAGGATTGAAGTGTGTGTTTTTTCTTGTATTTACGAATTTTCCTGTTAGTTCTATAATTCTATGTATTTTAGGATTGTGAAGTCCCTACAGCTTGAGTGACTACATCATACTGGTATCAGAGAAACCATGATGACCCAGAGAGGAGTCCATCTGAACTAGGGAAGAAGGGGTAGGAGAAATGCAAGGCATAGGGAATCCATAAGTGAGGAACTACTCCGAAGATTAGAGGCTATTGAGTCTAGGTTTCCTCATGAAGATTGCAAAGAAGAGCCTGAAATTCCAAGGGGTTAGGTAGAATTTGTATACCCCATGGAGAGGCTTATTGAATCGATATCCAAACAAGGAACCAACATTAAGGTGGAAGTTCCTGATTTCAAAGGTGAATTAACTACGCAATTGTTCAAGGATTGGATTCAAGAGTTGGAAAAATACTTTTATATGGAAGGGATTGAGGAGACTAAACCACGAAGGGTCAAATTGTGGCATAAAAATGAATTCGTTCGTTTCTCTGTGGTGGGATATTATCCAAAATGTTATGAAAAGATCAGAGAAACAGAAGATCAGGATGTCGTCGAAAATGTTGAAACTTTTGAAAGTTAAATTTATTCCCTATGATTATAAACAAAGTCTTTTTTAAAAGTAAATCAAAATATCAGACAAAAAGACTTATCTATACCTGCTTTTACTAAATAATTTATGAGGTTGCAAATTAGAATTGGTTTCCAAGAGGATAGTGAGCATACAACAATGAGATACATTAATTCCCTTGGATTTTAACTCCATTATGAATTGGACTTGCTTAAAGTGAACATTGTTGATAAAGCATATCAGATGGCCTTGAAAGCAAAAGAAAAATTGAATAGGCAGAGAAAATAAGCAATCAAATGAGTTGGTGACAATTTGAGTAAGGGAAGAGAGGGTTCTTCCAAATATACCAACGAAGTGAAACCCAAGGGAGAGGTTAATCCATACTTCCAAGGTAGGGAAACCTTCGAAAGTAGGGGATGAGGGAAAACAATTCCTAGAAGTTGGAATCACTTGAATTGTTTTATATGCATTGAACCCCATAAGGCAATATATTTCCCTCAAAATACAAAAGGAGCAATGATAGACCAATAAGGAGAAGGAGAAGAGCTCTTGATAGAAGAAATTGAAGCAGAGAGAGGAGAGAACTTGATGTTGAGGAGGACCTTGATACCTGAGAACAAAGCAACCCCCGAAGCAAATTGGAAAAGGAAGAGTGTGTTTCAGACAAAATGAAAGGGCAAGGACAAGGTGTGCAAGGTGATCGTAGATGGAGGATCTACCAAAAATATAGTAAGTATAGAAATGGTGCAAAGATTACAAGTTGCTTGCATTCCAAATTCACATCCCTATATTATTTCCTAGTTGAAAAAGGATCATGATGTGCTAATAAATAAAACTTGTCTTATCGACTTCAAAATTTGTCCCCATGAAGGAAAAGTGTGGTGTGACATAATTCCAATGGATGCTTACCATTTTGTCTTAGGTATACCTTGTAAACATTATCAAAATATAGTTCATTGTGGCAGAAAAACACTTATGAGATTCAACACGAGGGAAGTCGTTGTATCTTGAAATTCTTCAAGGGAGAAGAATCAAGTGAATTAATATCTCTATCCTTGAGTACAATTGGTTGGAATAATTTTTCCAAAGAATCTAAGGGTATGATATAACATCTTCTATATGTTGGACTCACCATTGTCATTATACCAAAACCCACAAGTGTTAGTCTCCGCCACAATCGCCAGAGTTAGGATCTCGGGAGGCGATTACTCCATGTCATGAAACTCACGGGGAGAGTTGAACTCAATGTCCAACAATATTTTCCCCAACATGAGCTAGGGGAGTTTTGAACCCTTGACATGTTGCTCTGATACCATTTGTTGGACTCACGATTGTCGTTACACCAAAACCCACTAGTGTTAATCTCTACCACAATTGCCAGAGTTAGGATCTTGAGAGGCGATTAGTCCATGTCAAGAAACTCACAGGGAACGATGAACCCAATCTCCAACACTATACCCTCAAGAAAAAGAGCAGTTATATCAACAAATAGTCCCATTAGAAGTTCGTAAACTACTTCAACAGTATCCATATTTGACGCCATCCAACCTATCAACTGGTCTACCTCCTTTAGGAGGAACTACCCATCACATTGATCTAATTCTGGGTTCCAAGATTCCAAATCATGCCGCTTACAAGATTTATCCTCTAGAAAATGAGGAAATGAGGAGGAAATAACAAACCTAGTGGAAAAGGGATTTCTAATGAAAAGCATGAGTCCTTGTGCTATGCATGCTCTGCGCTACCCCAAGAAGGGAGCAAATACATGGAGATAATGCATGGATTCTAGAGTCGTTAAAAAAATCATTGTGAAGTACCCGCTACTAAGAAAGCATGACTTACTATATTATTTGTTCAGTGCTAAGATCTTCTTCGAGATTGACCTCATAAGTAGGTACCATCAAATCAGAATTCATCAAGGTGATGAGTGGAAGACCATTTTCAAAACCAAGGATGGTTTATTTGAGTGGATGGTGATGTTGTTGGAATAGTCAAAACCCATTCCAATACTTAGGATAAAATAATTAATATTTTTCATTAATTTCCTAGGTCCTACACTAGCTAGTTTGCACCCAATTCCATTTCTAAGGTCAAACTTGCCAAAACTGCCTCCTGGAGCACTTTGGAAAGATTTTGGATAAGATTATTCCAACTAACAAACTGCCCATTTTAGTAAGTTTGCATTCCTTCCTTATCCATAGTTTCCATATTTTTTGCAGTTTTAAGGCAAAAGCTAAAGCTAGTTTTAAGGTTGACTTATTTGTTCTTTGCAAAAACTCACCTCCCTTATTTTCCTCATATAAAAGAATTATAAAGTCCAATTTCCATCACTTATCATCTATACCTACTCATTCATAAAATTCATGAGCATCTTGACCGGTTTGGAAAGTACTTTATGCACCTGTGGGGGATTTTGACTAGTTTAGTAAGCATGCTTTTGTATTGATTCGAATAGCATCTTTGAGCTTTCGAATACTTGGATTATATACATGGACATCAGCCTAAATATATTTAATGATGGCTGGTGTAAATTAATATCAACAACAGTTTGTGTTATTCAACTGATTCAATCTCCATTTGAGTGTTTCTTTCATAGTTTTCAAGCAATTTTGTTAGTTTTCAGAAACTGAACGTAAGGGTAAAGGTAGCATTTATTTTGACCATGGTTCCTTCAATAATTTCTTGTATGTCCCAGGTCTTGTTGCTAATCGCTTGTTAGTCTACCAGATGAACCACACTAGGTATCCTAAGTAGGTTGTTTTCTCTCCCAATGAAGTTGAAATCTCTTATATTGCGAATGGTAGAGTCATTGCTAAAGGTTTTGTGGATCATAGGTCAAAAGTATATAGGTTCTCAAACTTCATGCCTTTCTCTAACCCCTCTTCTCTCCTCATCCATGCCAATGAAGCAAGAAAACTTTGGCATGATAGTTTTGGTCATTTAAACTATAAATATCTTTCAGATTTGTTTGAAAAAGACATGGTTTTAGGATTTCCAAAGATAAAGTTTTCCAAAGGATTCTGTCAGGGTTGTATTCTAGGAAAACATCCAGAGAAAAAGTATGAGAGAGTCAGTCATGAGCGAACCTCGATGCCTCTTGAGCTCATCCATAGTTACATTGTTGGTCCCTTCCCTCATTTGTCCATAATTCAAGCCAAGTATGCCTTAACCTTCATAGATGAATTTTCCAGGTACTATTGGGTTTACTTCCTTAAACTCTGCAAGCAGGAATATTTCACCTTCTGCGAATAGAAGTTGTTCCTCTGGTTTGAATGGTTCAGATCTAGAACAAATGAATGACAAAGGATGAAGACCCTCCCTAGATATCATAGATACCTGGAATGCCTGCTTTGATAGTAAACCTGTGTACCTGCAATCAGATTAAACATGCAAACACATCAAAGCTACCAGAACATAATCTATTAATCCATGTCAATGACTAAGGAATCCAACAACATTTACATATGAAATCAAACAACAACAGTAAAGTGGGATGGAAATCAACTTTGCATTAAGATAAAATGGAGAAGTTTACAACCAATTAATCCTTAGTGTTTACATGCATCTCCATGAAACCACACTTCATCCCCATAAGCTCCAACTTTTCTCTCTATGCTCTCCAATGGCTTGGGCCAAGTGGTCAATCCAACAGCATAACAATACCTTAATGGTTCTCCCCCTCAACCATGGACATGAGCTTGTATTTATAAGGCTCAATGGACAAGGATGGTTGAGAGATTTATGGATAAGGTGGCCTCTCAGATCCTATGATGAGGGATCTCGAGCTCAACTGACCCACAATGATAGGGATAAGGGAGGACACGAGGCTCATGATCTAGAAGCCTTGAGAATCTTCTCTTTTTCCCACTTTACCCAGGGTACCACTTTTCTCCTTCTGTGACAAAGTGGTTTAGGTAAGAAACGCTTATGGACCAAGGGCTATAAGCGGTGGCACCGCTTATGGATAACAAGGAACAGGCGATGCGAGCAAGGTACTGCTCATGGATAAAAGGGAAAGTGAGGTACCTAGTATTTTCATGAAAGACTGACAAACAACATGGGTTTCCACTCCAAGTGCTGGGATTAAGGGCAAGTAGGTATGTCAAAGGTATTATCACATGATGATGACAGGATTTTGGTATAACAGGATGCCCCCCAAAGCATGAGTCTTAGAGGGATACGATAAATGAGAGCTTTGAGAGAACAATTTGTTGCTACGAGGTGAAAATGTTGGCTTGATCGGAGCATGTCATCAAGTAGGCATCTGTAGTACATCAATATTTTGACTCATAGACACAAGTAACCAACTCATTGCTGTAGACCAATACACGGCATCCATGGGAGGAATAAACAAGCATGGCTACTAGAATACATCGTAGATCCATGTGATAGAAGACTCAAACTTGGACATAGCTACCAGACATACAATATATATCTATGTCATACAGACGCAAATTTGAGCATAGCCACGACCATACAAATGTGGATCCATGCTAGACATACAAAACTCCATCGCAACCTAGGGAAAAGCAATGAGCGCTTTAAACAAATACCGAAGGTCTTCGTCTTGTCTTCCACAAAGCACGATTCTATCCATGTGATTACAATGATCTGAAGTCGAACATGGTAGAAACCACTTGATTACTGGCCAATGATGTGAACCGTTAACAAGTGCGAGGGAGATCACCATTAATGTCAATGATTCCCAAGGTACCCTAGTACAATCTACTAAGTGTGAATAGATGTCCTGATGTCAAACACCCAGTCGATTCTATTGATCAAAGGTCAATGATGTGAACCTAGTCAATAGCGAGAGAATCTGTAATTAAGGCATACATATCTCAAGGTACTAAATATTGTTTCTAATACTATTTCTCGGATGATGAGCTGATGTCGATGAGGATAGTCTCATCGAAGGCGGGCCATGATGAGTCCCACATCCATGACATGAAACTTGGAACATAGTTCTGAAATGATGTGAATGTAGTAACCATAGGACTGACTCAAAAGTATTGACACAAAAACTGTATTGACTGCAAAGGTAAAACTTCTTCAGATCCCCTTTGAACATCAGGCGGCACGATAAAAAGACCTACCAGCATGACTGAACGGGACAAACACACAATGTGACGATGGATAATGCATTCTTTTGAAAGCCTCAAAGGAGTGGCATGACTCACGAAATTGGATCATCACTGAGATCAGCTGAATACCCAATTGACTGATATGATATGCAGACAAGTGCCATGTTCAAAGGTAACGACAAACTACTGCCATTTATTTGCAAAATGACTCCCTTCCCATTTCCCCCATCATGATCGATGAGTGCCTCTTTTCGGTTTTACGAGTTCAAAGCGGGTAACAAAGACTCGATATAGCTTGTCAGAAGACAAGTCCAGACTCGTATATTTTACAAACCTAAGAGAGGAGGGGTCATTCCCAAAATGGGTCTCTCAATGTTTAATTTAATGAGTCCAATGAAAGAAAACTCGGTATCATTCATGTTTAGAGAGTATGAACAATTACGGAAGAAGACTCCAAAGGGGTCCTTTTTCGTATGATTTAGTCTCTAAGGCCCGAAAAAGTGTAAAATCATACCTTAGAGAAATCTTCTAGTCATGATTGGCTGGAGTGTTCCTTTTTCGTAAATAGTCCTATCCGAACCGAAAAAGAGATAACCTACCATAAGACGGACGACTCTTCAAATACTTTAACAAGTGTGAAGAAGACAAGATCGCTCGACAATATTTTCGTATTTAGGGAGCCTAAAAAGAGTTTAAAGAGGACTCCATGAGTTTTCTTTACACAATGTCAATTTTTACGAGCCTGGAAAGAATCGAAAACGGACTCAACGATCTTTTCGTGTTTAAGGAGCCTAAAAAAGAGGTGAAAAGAAGACTACATAACGTTTCTTTACACAATGTCAATTTTTTACGACCCTGGAAAGAATCTGAAACGAACTCGGACATTTGATACTGGGTTTAAGGAGCGTGACCAAAGTGTCGTAACAAATGCTCATCGACCTTTTCCATTTTATGGAAATGTGAAAAATTCATAAACAAACTCCCAAAGCTTCTTACTATGGTTCTCTTATCCTGCAATCGACTCAAAAACAAGTGTTAAATGCATTCATAACTAGCATTAAGGGATTACAACTGATAAATTTAGAGTAAAAAGTAATTTTATATCAAAATTATAGTATACCAGACCCAAAAATGCCTATATAATTCATGTAAATAGTAAAAAATCAAATCATTTTACTATTTACCCACAGTGGAGAGCATTTGGAGCACTTTCTTAGCCAGATCTTCAACAGCTGATACCGGGAGTTCCCACCGTCAGATTTGAGCACCATCAGTTGCAGGTAACAGCTAAAACCTTACTCGTTCTTTTCATAGCATTTATTTTGAGTTTGGATGGGGTTTTTGGCTTGTATGGCAAGCCCTAAAATCTTGAAAATGGGCACCGTGCATACCCTTTATGGGATACACGGTACCTCCCAAGAACCGCGCCTAAAACATTGATGACAGGCAGTGCCACTGCCTATGCACCGGGGCTTGTATGGCAAGCCCTAAAACCTTGAAAACGGGCACTGCACATACCCTTTACGGGATACGCAGTACCTCCCAAGAACCGTGCCTAAAACATTGATGACAAGCGGTGCCACCGCTTGTCTCCAACGGTGCACAGGCGGTGCCAACCATGGAGATTTCAAACTAATAGTATAAGCAATAATAAATCATTTTTTTTTTATTTTAAATGATTAGAGATGATTCTAATACATGCTATGATTGTTTTTGGCAGTTTTTTGTTGCTCAAACATGGTGATATGGAAAGAAAGGGAACATGACAATGATGATGCTTTTGCTGAAAGGAATGCAGGTTGTATAGCCACATTATGGGGCTGTGGGCTCCTGAAATTCTTCCAGACCCCAAGCATGGTGTCACACGAGTGGTTACTAGAGCACATACTACGGATGTGGAATCCGGAACAGCAGTACTTCGAGGTTGGGGCCCATATTCTAACAGTGGAGGTAGAGGATATCTACTTCTTGACTGGTCTCTCGAGACGGGGTGCCCCCATCTCACTAACAGGTTCCCGTGGAGGGGATATTACCACTCGAGAGTTGATAGATCATCACTGTGATCTAGGGACAAGCACATCGGGGAAGAAAATCCCATAAGAGTAGTGATGGATGGGACCCTACATACCATCCTATTTACTATGTAGAGGGTGGCCGAGAGTCAAGGTGTGCACCAGGATTCTAAGGCACACATGTTATATGCCATAGAGGCCATGGCACCCACGGTATTCAATTGGGTGGAAGCCATGCTTCCGATATTCAAATATCAACTGACTAAGTGTCGGTAGGGAGAGCTAAAGCATTTTGGCTTTGGTTCCATTTTAGCCTGCTTCTTCTTGGAGCGGGTTCCACAGATGAGACCTCAGGTGGTATTCAGAAGTCTGAGAGCATGGGACCCCTGTATGTTGAGGTGGGTCCAGGTCATGGCTTATATAGCAGCAGGTAGAGGGAAGGTGAAGTTCAGTGACCCGTTTTTCAGATGGCTCCGAGATCAGATCCTCATGGTGGAGGATTATGCTTATGTAGGTACAGACTTCACCGGAGATCCTAACCTACCACTCCCACCTAGCGAACAGTGGGGCGACATCGGTAAGAACCAAGAAACCCTAAAATGGATGAAATGTTTTTATGTTTTTTATGTTAAGTGACAAGACCTGTATATTCTCATGCAGATGTTGGAGCAACGCTATAGCAGGGATTTCTCCTTGCTACAAGGGAAGGAATGGCTCCCTTCTATCTATAGGACAGAAGGGTAGGTTCCTGCGTGTGGAAAATGCAGAAAGATAATGGAATAGATAGAAAGCAAAGAACAAGAAAGAAAATGGCCATGATCCCCTCTGCAAACAAGGTTGGGGTTTCACCTTGGCTACCTGCAAACAACTATTACGCAAAAATAAACCTGCAAAACATGTTAAAGATCAAGCCTGCAAACAAATAATGGTTAGAAAACAACTAAGCTATCAAAGAAAAATGCATAAAAAAAACAAGATTATACCTCTCCTTTGGTGAAATGGGCCACCATGTCCTGGCTAGAAGGAAGCACCTCTCTAACTCACTCAGCAATGGAGGAGGAGCTATGGCTTAATGGGGAATGTGAGTGGAAGAGAGGGGGATGTGGGTGACTTGAGAGGCAAAGAGGTCTCAAGGCATCCATGGGCAGCATAACGGTATGCAAGAGAGGAGTTGTTTGAGAGTGATCCCCCACCCTCCTTTTATAGCTTTTTTGGGGTTTTAGGGTTTTAAGCCCTTGGTCTGGGCTTTAGCCCCATTTTTGGGCTTTTATCCCCTTTCGCCCTAACTTTAGCTCCTTTTTGGGTTTTAGGCTCCTTTGAGGGGTTTTAGCCCCTTTTTGGAGGCTTTAGCCCCTAGGAGAGTTATTTAGGCTCCTTTTGGGGGTTTTTAAGCCCTTTTCTTCATCCTTAATCCTTTTTTAGGGTGTGGGGGTCTAATGGAGGGTCGTGAATGGGTGTCCTTGGGTGGTGTAGGCCATGTAGAGCTGAGTGAGGGATTTTTTGGGTTAACAAGCATGACCTGGAGGAGATTCTCCATTGGATAGGTGGGGTGGAGCCCACTTTGTACCACAGGGTGATGATATCACCGGGGAGTTAGAGGAAAACCTGGAGAGGTTGACCTTGGATATCCCAGATGCTTCCATTGATGACCTCCTGATGAGGTATCAAAGACCTACAGTAGGAGTACCGAGTTGATTCAGTAGGCTACTGCGTAGAGTAGCTCGAGTGGTGATGTGCTACCATGAACATCACTAGTGTATGAGATATGTACTGAAAGCTGACAGCTTCAGGATTTTGTATAGTGATTTTGCCTAAAAGCCCATGTGCTTCATATGAGGTCTCGAGACCTATTTTTTGTAAACTTTTTAGTGTATATATACACAGACTTTTACCTGGTGTTTATATGTCTCAAATGGTAAATGCATTTTATATGAGTTTTATGTGTCTTTAAATGTTTATTTACAATGGACCATGTTTGATTTCAATGTCATGAATGGGAAATATGCCAATCTAGGATGTAATTAGCAAATGATTCAGC
This sequence comes from Pseudotsuga menziesii, assembly GCA_001517045.1. Lineage (NCBI taxonomy): Eukaryota > Viridiplantae > Streptophyta > Pinopsida > Pinales > Pinaceae > Pseudotsuga > Pseudotsuga menziesii. The sequence continues at coordinate 315,188 of LPNX011002499.1, read as the reverse complement.
AACTACATTATGTTCCCTAGGGATATGCCTATAAGTGATGGTTTCAAATGATCTTTCCAGAAAACGTACTCTCCAAAAGAGGCAGAGAAGCGTAGGGTTTCTAATGGTGTAAATATGGTTTAAATGGAAAAACACGAGTTGTGAGTCCATCAAGACTACCAGATTGCGAACATCCTGGGAGGCAGCTTCAGTCAGAAGACCGATGACTGCTTCATACTTGGCGATGTTATTAGTAGCAGGATCTATACAAACCGCTCCTGAACTGACCAAATCTTTCGCCAGGGAATAGAGGACCCAAGCAGCTGAGGCGAGATTCAAGGTGTGGTGGCAAGCACCATCAGCGAAGCCATATAAATCCATATGCATGACCAAAACATGGTATAAACAAATGCAGACACTAAACTCAAAACCATCTTGAAAATACTAAAAGCACACTGAAAGTCAAGCAATATACATATATACAAGATACTGTCCAAGAAAGACCTAGGCATAGTACCTTTTCAAGTACAACCCATTGCAAGGTTTCCCCAAAGGGATTCCATCATAATCAACAAGCTTGTAGGATCCTTTCTCTAAAACCTTAGAAATGACGAAAGGTCCGTACGAGATGGACTTGAACTTACCCTTCCCTAGTTTGTCATATCTCTGATCATAAGTCAAGACTAGGTCACCTTCGTTAAAGATACGAGGTTGGACGAATTTATCATATTGCACCTTGATGCATTTCTTATGTGCCTCATTAGCCAAGGCAGCATCTCTCTGAGTCTCGTCAAGGTTATTCAAGTACAAAAATCTTTCTTCCTTTGCGGAAGTGTCTAGGAGAAGTTCGATGGCAAGTTGTAAAGATGGAATTTGACATTGAATTAGTAAGACAACTTCGAGTCCATAGACAATATGGAATGGTGTGAAACCAGTGGTTGTTTTTACCGAAGTTCGATAAGCCCAAAGAGTGGAGAAAAGAACATGGTGCCAGTTGGATTTATGATCTCCAACCATCTAACGAAGCATAGTTTTTAAAACTTTGTTAATGGCCTCTACCTGACCATTAGCTTGTGGATAATATGGCGTAGAGTTTTCATGGCGAAAACCTAGCTTGGCACTTAGTTCCTCCATCATTTGATTACGGAAATGGGATCCGTGATCAGTAACTATGGACCATGGGACTCCAAATATAGCTATGATATGATTGAACAAGAAGAGAGCAGCAGTCTTACCATCTTCCGCATATGTAGGCATGGCCTCAGCCCATTTTGTGAAATATTCAACAACTACGATGATGTAACCATGCCCCCCAGCTAAGGTAGGCTTACGATGCATGAATTCAATCCCCCATTTGGTGAATGGGCCAATGGCAATGACAGGGTGTAGCAGAGCAGGGTGGGTGCACTTTTTAGGATAAAAGTGTTGATAAGGTGGGAATTTCTTAACAGCCTCATGACAGTATTTGAAGATAGAAGGCCAGAAATAGCTAGGGCGAAGGATTTTCTGGGCTGTAGCCATCCCAAATAAATAACCAGCACATGCTCCAGAGTGGCAATCATTCAACACATGTTCAGCCTCCTCATGGATGAGGCATCGCCGGAGAATAGAGTCAATCCCACGTCTATGCAAGGTATCATGCAAGATGAGGTAGTATTTCGCGTGGTGACGGATATGGCGGCAATCGTCACAGGATAAATGCGGCTGAAATCGTTGCGTTTGGAGATAAATAAGAAAATATCCATACCAAGGATCGGTAGTGCTAATAAGGAACAAGAATTCATCTAGAAATGAATCACTGGGCTCAGATTCCATCGAAGCACAGGGAAGATCACACATGAGCTCAGAAAATTCCAGATCAAACTCATGTAGTATGAGTATCCATCGGGAGTACTTGCCCTCGAGCACCTGACGAGTCAGGATGTAATACATAGGGTTCTGGTCTGCCAATACAATGGCAGTGTGGAGTAGAATGTAGTGACGAAAATTTTGTACAGCAATGACCGTGGCCAATGCTAACTTTTCCACACGTGAATAGTGAGTTTTGGAATCCATAAGATTCTTACTGGCATAATAAATCATGTGCTCTTGACTGTGGAGATTTTCCTACACTAAAACCATAGCGATGGTAGTAGCGGAGGCATCAATATACAAGAGAAAGTCCTTTGAATAATCCAGGGGGTGTATCATGGGTGAATGAGTCAGAGCATGCTTAAGATTATCAAAGGTGCATTGGGCCTGGTCATCCTAGAAGAACGGGGTGTCCTTCTTGAGGAGATGCATATAACCGTGTGTTTTCTCTGTGAAATTGCACACGAAACGATGGAGAAAGTTTTCCTTCCCTTGCAAACTTTGGAGTTCAAGGAGATTAGTTGGGGCTAGTAGAGCTAAAATGGTGGCAATTTTGAAAGGATCAATCTAGATGCCATCTTTGGATACCACAAAACCTAGCAGATGTCCTGTCTCAACGTAAAAAACACATTTATGCGGATTGAGTCATATATTATAATGACAGCATCTCAGGAATATCTCTCTAAGATGACCAGGGTGGTCCTCCCATCACTGTGAATGAGCAGGGAGGTCATCAAGGTACAGTTCAACAATATGTTTAATATTGTGAAACGCATAGGACATTGCACGTTGGAATGTAGCTCCAACATTTTTCAAGCCAAAAGGTAACTTCTTATATGCAAAGGTTCCCCATGGGAAAATTAATGATGTCTTATGCTGATCGGTGGGTAATATCGCAATCTGATTATAGCCAGAGAAGCCATCCATAAATGAAAAGATGACACTTCCAGCACAGTTGTCGATAATCTGATCGATGTGTGGAGTAGGAAAGTTGTCCTTGGGACAAGCTTTATTCAAATCCCTAAAGTCAATACAGACTCTAATGGTGCCCTACTTTTTATTGACAGGGACAACGTTCAATACCCATTCCATCAGGGGTACAGGATAAATAAACCCATCTTTGAGAAGTTTCTCAATTTCAGCTTAATAGCTGTGGCCTTTCGAGGATGGACTTACCTTAGTCTTTTCCTGACAGGTTTAGCCATGGGATATGTTTTAATTTCATGGACCACAATGGATGGGTCAATCCCCGACATCTCTTCATAGGAATAGGCAAAAATATCACGAAATTATTTGAAAAGTGCCTTGTATGCTTCAGATTCATCTGCCAAGTAGTTCTGCCCAACATGAACATGCTTGATAGTATCAGGATTGGTTGATATGTCAATCAGACTCATCTGAGTAATGTTGCAAAGGTTTCCTTCAAAATCTGTGTCTTGCAACAATATGGAACTTTGGGGTACGTTGACAATATCAGTAGGAAACAAGGATGCATAATCATGGCTGACCATACTTGTGTTGGGGAGGAACATGGATCTATGATGGTGGTCCTCCCAAATGGACTCATCCGTATTCATGATCTCGATAATGGACTCATTAGAAGGGAAAGTCTTAGAGAGATAATCTAGAATAGGAAGAGAAGGTTCTAACCAGTACGGTAAATGGTAAGGATTCGAAGCCACTAGATGAATATCATCAGTGTGATCATCGAAAAAGGTTTGAATGGCGTCATACCTTGCTTCGTGTGGACTCAACAACTTGTTTACCCTTAGGCTCATAATCAAATGAGGCGATCATATGGACTGTAAAGGTATCCGTGCTAGGAGGAGTGGATGGAAAAATCCCCATAAGGGATGAGTCCTTCAACATGCCTACCCCAATAGACTAGTAAGGAGGAGGTGACTGGCCTAACATGGGGATGTTATTAGTCGTGGAGGTAGTAACATCTGGCGTACAGAAATCAAGCTGGTCAATGGTAACAATTCTCCCTAGATGTAGAAATTGGATTGTTCGGAATACTATTGAGGCAACAACAGTCATGGCATAGAACAAATTTCGTCCTAGAAGGAGGTTGTAATCTAAGGGGGCATCTACCACTTCTACTTGAATGGAAATGGTTTTTCCCCCCAGCTCAACTGTTAGGGTTGATATGAGACCATGGGGTTGGAAACCTCGTCCATCAAAGGCCTTGAGGGTCGTAGGTGATGTTATAAGCTCGGGAGATCCGAGAGCCTTACAACAAGATAGAGACAAAACCAAGGTTGAAGCTCCTTCATCTAGTACTGTTCGAAAAACTTTCTTTCCAACTACTTTCGTAATGGTCTGAAAAGCAAGTTTATGAGGTAACCTAGACTTATATTTCTCAACATTGAAATGAATCAAGTTAGTATTATCCGGGTCTAAAGCTCCTAATGCTTTCAACAAGTTTTTGCGCTATCTATGGAAACTTTGGAGTACTTCTAAGGTAGACATTGCACAGGGTTCCTAAGCAATATCTTCAACTACATTATAAAATTGAGCAGCTCAATCATTAGGGTTAAATACATCCTTTCGAAGAGTACTTTTGGGTGGATGCAAAATCATGTCGAGAGTAATCTTCTTGATAGATAGGGGGACAGTAGACGAGGATTCAAGAGAACTAGTAGAGGGAGCTTTCCCTGAAGAAGAATGATCTTCTTTCTTATCTGCGGGTTTGTCATAATTCTGACTTCGATTTTGCATATTAATGGTATCCGAGGACATCATACGAATTTCCTCTGGTGAACTAGAGTTACCCTGATTAGACGTGTGGTCTATCAGTTGTTGTTGAGAGGGAAAAGGATCCGTGAGTACTATGGGTGCGAGATTTGATTTCAAAAATTGGGAGATTTCGTCCTGACAAGGACACTCCTTTGAGAAATGGTCACCTCTGCATAGCAGACAAGGATATTTTTCCTTTCTTTTCCCTTTATCGTTATCACTGTTGGTTGGTCTTGGATTCTCCTGTTGGTTTCTAGGTTTTTTATTCCTATTTTTATCCTTATTTTTATTGCCCAAGGTTTGAGTACTTTGAAAAGAATTGACCTCGGTGGAAACCTTACAAGTCGAAGGAGTAGGGGTGGAAGTTTGGGGTTGCTTGGTAGGTTTCACTTCTGGCGGGGACTGGATTGAACCAACAATCCCATCAATAGGTACTTCTGCTAGTGGCTTGGCGGGATCGATGCTTGGGTGAGGAGCTTGAGGAATCAAGTTGTAAAGGGTTCCAGACTGGGAATAGACCAAGTCTAGATACTGGGCTCAACTAATAGCATGCTCTTCAGTAACAACATCGCCCATAGCCACATCTCGGGCAATTGGAGGCAACAATGATTTGGTAAACCAATCAACTAATAACTGATCTGGAATAGGGGCCTTAATAAGCCTTCTCCACTCATGGATATGATCGGATATGTGGGTGGAGGTGTTCTGTTGCAGAGAAGTTAATAGATCGGTACTTGTTTCATAATGAACAGGGAGTTGAAAGTGTGTAAGAAACATGGTTTCTAATGAGCCAAAATCCACAAATGAATGCCATGGGAGTTCAATGTACCACTTCGTGGCCGTACCGGTCAAAGTTCGCTGAAAAATTCGTAACCGAAATGAATCATCCATGAGGGAGTTTGAAGAACACCACAAATGGAATGTCATAACATGGTTTTTTGGATAGTCTCCCTGTTTTCCATCAAATTTTGGGATGTCCGATTGTAACTTTACCGGAATAGGAGGCCACGAGGGATTGTGTCAAATGGGGTCATTAATCAACTTGGACAAGTCTGGTAAGTCCAAAGTTGATAGGAAAGGTAACTGACGGTTGGGTTGCACATACTTGTAATATTGATATGGTATATAATTACCAGTAGGACCATAAGTGGATTGAAAGACGGGTTGCTATGACGAAGAACTAATGGAAAATCCACCCGTAGGGAGTTGATTTCTGGGATCAGGACCGCTAGGACCACTAGGGCCTCCAGGGGGAGGACCTCTAGGACCTTTGGGACCACCAAGACCACTAGGAGGCAGACCACCAGACCCTCCAAGGCCATTAGGAGGAAATCCACTAGGCCCCCCAGGACCACTAGGACCATTAGGACCATAAGGAGGAAAGTTACCAGATCCTCTGGGACCATTAGGCCCCCCAGGGGGAGGACCTCCATGAGGCGGTCCTCCGGCACCTCCCACAGTATGTATAGGTATCCCCCCCATAGCTGGCATGTAAGACCAATTGGGTTTCCCCCATGGTGTAAAATTATCACTAAGGTATGGAATCCTAGCATAAGGCATTCCTGTAGGATTAGGTGGATGATTAATGTTACCTACAGGTATTTGATAACCATAACCTCCAGAATATTGAATGGTTACAGGTTGTTCCCCCAAGGGCTAACCTGAACTGGATGGGGGATTAACCACATTAATATGGGTGGGAGGGACATAAACTTTAGATGGCTCTATATTAGAGGTCTTCCCTTGAATAGGTACAATTCCGATGCCAGATAACATAGGTCGTGCCAGGGGTTTCCCCTTGGCACTAGAAGGTAATGACGAAACAGGAATTGAAGGTTGGGTCCCAGGTGCAGAAGACCTGGGAGGATTTGGAACAGACATAACATGAGAGGTGGTGGGGGTGGTATTTTGACCTGGGTTGTGTGGTGTTACTGCACGATCTATAATCGGTTCAATGGGTCTCATAGAATCGGCAAGGGAACGATATCCCACAGGAAGAAATGTGGAATGTGATAGTGTCGGGCCTAATAGTTCATCTATTCGCTTGTCAATCTCCTGTGCACGGAGAATGGTAGCATGGTATTGTTTACGTTCTTCTTCATCTTCAGAAGAGTTTAAACTAGTGCCAAATGAGGCAATGCCCTACCCTATAGAGGTATCCCAAAATGGAGCATTGGGAGCATAATATGGATGGGAGGTATCATCAACATGACCCTCTATGGGAGAATGGAATGAAGTATTTGCCTGAGAAGGCTGTTGGACCAAGGGAGGCGAGTGTGAAGAATATGGTCCTCCACTTTCTGCAACCACATTATCTCCCACTTGGGAGGTGGTAGCAGCTCCTTGTTTGATAACTTCCTCTGGATTTTCTCCTGAACTGGGAATAAAATCGAGTGGCAAGCCCTGTACTCTTCTGGATTGTCTTAACTCAGCCAATTTGTTCAGTTCCTATCTAAACTAGGGTCTGAAAAACTAGAAAACACACCAAAAAATTTCCCTACACAAGCTATAGGTCAAAACAAGCACACTTAAAATGATAGGAGGAGTTCAAATAGTTAGGTCTCTCATCAGGATTGTCAAGAAGGTGCCACTTGCGATATACTTCAAGGGTATGTGCGTAGTAATCTCCCCAAATGTTGTTTTTGATGTATGTCTCCAAGCAAGATAGTCAAAGGGCTTTTCTCAGATGGATAAGTTATCCTAGTGGGGTCTCCCAATATACTCAAGGTACGTGGGAGCTCGAATCGGTAGTAGTGTTGTCTAATGCATAACCGTACACAAGGGGCCTTCCGATATACAATTGAGTACGTGAAGTACTTTTCTATATACCTCAAGGGTACGTGAAAGTTTGTTCAATATACCAACGGTACGTGGAAGAACCACGTGAGTCCTGGGATGTAATGCGGACAAATAACGACAGCTCCTATGCTTAACGACGCCTGAACACATCTCTAACCTATCACTCCAATTGCTACGTGAATTTTAACCTATAACTACCATTAATTTTAAAGTGGACGGTTACGTGAATGCATGGTGTTTTGACAGAAAAGTAAAACCATGCAGTATGCTTATGCAAAATATTTCACTTTACCATTCAATATGCCTGCTTACGGGAGAGAAAGAGAGTATTTTGTTTTGTTTCAAAACCAAAAATATTTCCAAACAACAGTCTTGAACACAAAATCAAAGACAAGCAGCACTTTCCAAACTGATTTCTCTTTTCTGAAAGCAATAATAAGGGGAAGAATCTCTTTTCCTAAAAGAAAAACAAGAAGCACACTACATGCAAATGCACTCTATCTTGAATTTTCTTAAAACATAGGAAAAATCTAACTTAAAAATACCATATTTTTTATTTTGACAAGATAGTACTAAATGCATAAGAGAAAAAGAACATGAAGAGCATGAAAGCTTGTAAATCCAATCAGAGATCCAATATCCAACGCTCAATCATGATAACCTAATCTCAGTCAAAAAATTTCTTTTTTTTTTAAGGAAGAAAAAGAAGTTTTCTATGCAAACAAGAAATGAAACTAAGATGCTAACCAACTATTCTTCTTTTAGTCTATATAACAGAAATGAAAAGAGATCTTACTAACACCCTAAGCTTTTAAAAAACAAGAAATCCTTTCGCAATCACAACCAACAAGCACCAAAGTGAATGAACAATCAAAAGTCTAATCTAACTTTTGAATTTCCCAATACAACCAATCTTTAACCATAAAATTCCAAACCACAAGCATCAGATTCTGACACACAAGCCTGACAGTGCAGGGCTGAAAGCAAATCAACTCAATTTTTACCAAAATAAAAAAAAATGAGAAAAATGAGGTCTTGGAATGATGCCTACCTGGCACCGCACTTCTCAAGCACTGACAGAGCGGTTCTATCCCAGCACCACTTCTTTCCAACAAGACTCAAGCGGTGGCACCGCGTGCTACTAACTCTGTTCAGGCGGCGACACCGCTTCTCACCCACTGCATAAGTGTTGTTCCCTGTAAAAATCCAAAACACATAGAGAACGATAAATCAAGTCAGAAAAAGACCAAATCAAGGTAAAAACTGATAGATTGAAAGTGAGAAAGAGCATAAAAGGTCAAAAATAATTTAGATCTAGACAGATTTGGGAGTTTCAAACCAAAATTCACTAAGTTAGATAGCAGATCTGACTGAAGAGAGTTGGAGAAGGAGCCTGGATTCAGACAAGAGTTGAAGAACTCAGGAAGATCATATCAACTAATACATATATTCATTCCCCAGTAGAGTCGCCAGATTTGCAAGCAAGAATATTTCACCTTCTGCGGACAGAAGTTGTTTCTTTGGTCTGAATGGTTCAAATCCAGAACAAATGAATGAAAAAGGATGAAGACCCTCCTTGGATATCATAGATACCTTGAATTCCTACTTAGATAGTAAACCTATGTACCTGTAATCAGATTAAACATGCAAACACATCAAAGCTACCAGAACATAATCTATTAGTCCATGTTAGTGACTAAGGAATCCAACAACATTTACATGTGAAATCAAACAACAACAGTAAAGTGGGACAGAAATCATCTTTGCATTAAGATAAAATGGAGAAGTTTACAACCAATTAAGCCTTGGTGTTGACATGCATCTCCATGAAACCAACACTTCATCCCCGTAAGCTCCAACTTTTCTCTCTATTCTCTCCAATGGCTTGGGCCAAGTGGTCAATCCAACAGCATAACAATACCTTAATGGTTCTCCCTCTCAACCATGGACATGATCTTGTATTTATAAGGTTCAATGGATAGGGATGGTTGATAGATTTGTGGATGAGGTGGCCTCTAAGATCCTATGATGAGGGATCTCGAGCTCAACTGACCCACAATGATAGGGATAAGGGAGGACATGAGGCTCATGATCTAGAAGCCTCAATAATATTCTCTTTTTCCCATTTTACCTAGGGCATCACTTTTCTCCTTCTGTGACAGAGCGGTTCAAGTAAGAAATGCTTATGGACCAAGGGCTATAAGCAGTGGCACTGCTTATGGTTAACAAGGAACAGGCGGTGCAAGAAAGGTAACGCTCATGGATAAAAGGGAAAGCGTGGTGTTGAGTATTTTCATGAAAGACTAACAAACAACATGGGTTTCCACTCCAAGTGTTGGGATTAAGGGAAAGTAGGTATGTAAAAGGTCTTATCACATGATGATGATAGGATTTTGGTATAACAAACTCAAGTCTGAAGTTTTTGACCTCTTCAAGGTTTTCAAACCCTTGGTTGAGAACCATTATGGGAGGAAACTCAAGATCCTCAGATATTGATAATGGTGGAGAATATGTCAAGTCTGAGTTCATTAAATATATGCAGGTATCCAGATGCAATACTATATTCCTTACACACCTCAGCAGAATGGTGTTGCTGAGAGGAAGAATAGAAGCCTCAGGGAGATGGCTACTTATATGATGGAGTCTAAGACTTCGCCACAAAAGTTTTGGGATGAAACTAAAAATTGTGCATTTTATATCCATAATAGGGTTCCTCACAAGCAACTTGATTGAGTTACTCCTTTCGAATCTTGGTGTGGACACAAGCCCGATGTGTCTCATTTCAAGATTTTTGGCTCAAGGGCATGGGCTAGAATTCCATTAGATAAAAGGAGGATTTGGAACCCCAAAGTTAATATTTCCTATTTGTTGGGTATTCTAAAGATTCCAAAGGGTATAATATGATCAACATGAGCACTGAAAAAATCCTTCATTGAAAGGAGTGTTCAGTTTGAAGAAGAGCCTATGCTAGCAGTAGATATTAGAGAGACCTCTTCACCTCCTCCACCTTTGATTGTAAGTGAAGAGACTAATGAAATTTTTTATGCTGATATTTCTGATCATGATTATTTAATTTCAGATTGTAACATCCCCACAAGGCCAAAGTTGGTAGAAAATATCATTCAAACAGCTGGGGAACTAGCTAGGAATCCTAGTGATTCTAGAAGGACTAGATCTCAATTCGAGAGTGCCCTTTCTGTCAAGGACCATTTATTTGTTGATAAGTGTTTTCTAATGATTGAATATGATCTACAGACATATGAAGAATCATATGAATACCCAATATGGAAAACATCCACGAAGGAATAATTTCATGCGCTCCAAAAGAATAACACATGGAAAACTAGTCATTCACCCCCTGGGGAGGAAGCTAGTCAAGTGTAAGTGGTTGTTCAAAACTAAATTTCCTACTGATGCCTCTCCTCAGATGTATAAGGAAATTTTAGTGGTGAATTTCTTCTCCCAAGTAGAAGGCATTGACTACAACTAGACCTTTGCCCCAATGGCAAACATGGACTCCATAAGACTAGTTTTGTCCATTGCATCTTCCAAGCAATGGGAGGTACATCACATGGATGTGAAGAGTGCCTTTATACATGATATTTTAAAGAATAAATATGTATGATGCAGCTATACATTTTGCAACTAATCCATCTCTTGTGTGCAGGTTGAAGAAATCATTGTATGGGTTAAAACAAGCTCCCAGAGCTTGTTATGCCAAGATTGATGGATTTTTTCTATCACTAAACTATTATAGATGAAATTCTGATCCAAATGTCTATTTGAATTTTATTCATGGTTATTTAATAATTTTTGTATTGTATGTGGATGACCTTATGATCATAGGAAGTTCCAAGAAATAAATTGCCTCTTTGAAGAGTGCAATGAACCATGCCTTCTCTATCACTGATTTGGGATTGTTAAGCCAATTTTTGGGGCTTGAAATTTCTCAATCAGATCTTGGAATCAAGATACATCAGTACAAGTATGCTTCAGATATGTTGAATAAGTTCATAATGAAATATTTCAATCCATGCAAGACTCCTTTCCTTTCAGGAGTTCAGCTTGAAGAAGCGCAATTAATTCCATTGGTAAACAACACACTGTATAGGAAGCTGGTTGGTTGTATTATTTATTTGACTCATACTTGACCTGATATATCTTATGCAATGTGTGTGGCTTCCAGACCCATGGATCAGCCTCATGACATCCATTGGAGGGCATCAAAGAGAATCCTAAACTTTTTGCAAGGAACAAAAACTCATGGGATTTGCTATGATGAACAATCTAGCCTAGAGTTAGTTAGTTTTACTGACTTTGATTGGGCAGGTAACAACACTGATAGAAAATAAACTTTTGGATATGTGTTTATGATTGAAGATGGACCAATCAACTGGTCAAGTAATAAGCAAAGTGCAATTTCACTTTCATCTACAGTGGCAGAATACAGAGGAGTTGTGAATGCAGTTACTCAATGTTTGTGTTGCGGGAAATACTTAGAGAGTTTTTGGGATCAAGTCAAAGACTTGTATAGTCATCTATTGTGACAACCAAAGTATATTTTGTATCTCAATTGATCCAATACTAAGGAATCAAACCAAACACATAGAGATCCATATGCACTACATCATAATACTTGTGCATGATGGGGTCATTGCTCTGCTCTATTGCGCATCATCTGAGCAAATTGTAGACATCATCACCAAGGTGTTTTCTGAGAAGACTTTCAGCAATATCAAATCACTATTATGGATATATTATCATGTGGTGAATACTGATTGAAGACAATATTTATTACAATTTTTTTCATGTCCATGTTTAAGGGAGGATTTTCTCCTTGTGCTTTTGCCTCTTTCCTTGTTTTGTATCACAACAAAATTTGAGCCCAAAATCTGACGGTTGCCATGTCTGAAATTCAACAAACGATTGTCGGTTATTTGAAAAGAAAAAAAAATTGTCGTCAGTGGCATATCGTCGGATATTCAACCACATGCAAAAACTCGTCAACTTTTCGACGTACTATGCCGAAGTCTTTCACCACTAATTCGTCGAATTTTTTACACCCAGGTTGTCAAAAATCCAACTTCTCCTTGTCGAATGTGAGATAGTTCCTTTGTAAAATTTTGGGCTTATGCCATCGAATGTTACAGGAATTTATTGTCATATTTCCTACGATGATGTGTCAAATTTCCGACGACTCTTTAGTCTTTTCTCCTATGGTGATTTCTCCATTATTCGATTTCACCTTGTCGTCTGTGCGACGCCCAAGTTGTCGGATTTTCGACGGTGATGGTGTCGAATTTGCGACAGGTCTGAGTTAGTTTTCTGATGGGCTTAGTCCAATGTCTGACAACATCATGTCGCATCACGCTTGTCGGATTTATGGCGTCCTTGTTGGACGAGGGCCACAACGCGTCAGATAACCGACGGGCTATTGTATAGTTAAAAAAAAAAAAATCAGCAAGGGTGGGATGTAAATGGTTTTTGGTGTTATAACAAGCAACAATAAGATATACCTTATATCAGAAGGCCTAACCCTCCAACTTGGGTATTCGTCAATTTTTCTTTCTTCTCAGATGTCATAGCAAATGTTTGTTCAGTCGTGAATTCTACACATTTTAGAAAGTGATTATATTGGGTTCCATTGAGTGAATTTTCATTTTTTTTTCAAGCGATTGTATTCATATACTTGCCTAGCAGCATAAAGTGACTAGTTTCAAGAAAAATCCACATCATTGGAAGAGTGGGATGTTACTTGTCATCCTTGATACTAAAGCATATCACCCAAGCCACAGTAGAACATGGGCATCTAAAATGTATTCATATACTTTCCTAGTCACCACATTCTCAGTGGTATCAGTTGTTAAAGTCCTATTCATTAAGCTCGATCAATAATGACATTCAAAAGAATATCTTCTAATTCTTATGGTATGGTAATTTACAGAATTCAAAATTTCATTTACCATCTTGAGAAAGTATATCTCTACCAAAATGTATGGGAGGTTGGGATCTCAAGTGTTTGGACTAGTTCAATCATGCTCTACGTGCTAAAAGACTTTGGAGGAGTATTTTTGGAGATGATTTCCTATACAAATATTACTTGTTATTTCATACTTTTACCTACAACAAATATTTTCGTAGAAGCTACTTAGTAGTGTGCTGAGGCATGAGGTCATGGGATGGACAAGGCATGAGACTAAGAGTTGATCAAGCTTTCAAAGGTAGCTTTAGAATAAGGTATACTTTTTTATTAATAGGATATAGCCATAAGGAATATTAATAGGACTATGATTTTTCATGCCCAAACACATGAAATTTTACGAAACTAATCAGGAGTGTAGGTAAAATCCTTTAGACATTCCTGTTGTTTAGGTATTGAACCGGAGTTGGAAGGGGAAAACATTAATTATGACGATAAGTTCTTATCCGATGGAAATATTGGTGTTTACCCTAATTGAAGGAATTAGTTTGATCCCAAAGAAAACACGACAGTATGAATGTTGCTTTATATGAGGCAATGAATAGGTATATTTTAATGGATTTCTAACAGTAAGGTTTTGTGTGATGAATTCATGTGTGAAATCCATTGTTGAAGGAATGGGATATCATGGATTGGAATACATGATCGGTATCCTATGGCATCCTATCTCTTTCCCTTTGATTATGACATATGAATGAATCCATAATACAATTCATGGCCTACTGAGGATTTGTGCCTAGTGCCCACAAATCCCTATGGAGGTTACAAAGAAGCAAATTTCACCCAAGTTTAAGGAGAGGTATATCCACATAGGTCAAACAAACAAAAAAATTTGAAAAAAAATCAATTTACAATGCAAATATTACACAAAAGTTTGAAGATACTCCAACCCTTCTGCCATGTCCACGACAATTTGTAGCCTCTAGTTCCAAGTTATAACTCATATCCCCAACATATGGCCTTGCGCCATGGATCTAGTTTCCAAGTTACACATTTTCCACGAACTCAAAGACGAGATACAAGTCTTGGTTTAAAATATTAATTTTTAATCCTGAACTTTAAGATTCAATAAAAGTAAAAATTCCTCATTTAGTGTTCTCAAGAACTTTATGATCTCTGGGGAATTTAATATGAGAGATAAAGCATTGTGAAAATTATTAAACTCAGCCTTAACCCTCCCCTTGACTGCTGCCCTGTCTAATATTCACAACTCAAGAACAATATCATATCTATAACACTGGGTACATTACCAATAATAGTCATTATAAAGGAAAAAATATGAACCTCGGTGTCCTGTTTGACAGAGGTCCCAATATAGTAAAATCCACTTAGAAGTCCATAAACAAACCAAAACGTATGCCAGCCTGGAACAGGGTATCATGGACAGCGAAAGAAATAAGAAATAAACATTACAGAAAAATCAGAAAACAATGGGAAAACAACAAACTTAAAATCACTTTATCCATTTGATGAATAAGCCAAGGGAAAACATCCTTCCATTCATTAAAAAAACACTACCAATTCCCATGAAGTGAAAGAAGAGAAGTAATGTGCATACTTTGGAAGCTTCGACTCATTTGTTATATATGAATTCGATATGGGGGCGCAGTTTGGCATGATTAAATATCATCTCTTATTTTTTCTACAATAAGTATATTATATACTCATGATTGTTAAGGACCTTCATGACCACACCCATCATTCTCATAAGCATCAGCTTCCTACCCTGACCAGAACTGAGATAATAAACATAAGTGCAAGAACAAAGTGATTACTAGCGGGTGGTAGCCATTTTTTCGGATAGGAATGAAGTACTCCATCAAGATACCTATAGAAAGTGAGCACTAAAGTAATCAACTTGTTCAATTGTTATTTTACATCAAAAATAAAACATACAAAGGAAATAAAATTACAAGAACGTATGCTCTGAAGTAAAATTATGTTAGGAAGGGATCTGAAAAATATTACCAGCCCAACCATGTCACAAAATCCAATGCAACAACAACAAGAACAAAAACACTGGAAATCTGCAAGTATAACACAACAACATGTTTAATGAAAAGACTATTCAACTATCTAATCCCATTGCCTTCATTTCTTTAAAAACCCTGATCTTTCTTGATATTTCAGTTTCATCTATTATCATTGGCCTACATTGTATCAAATTACAAGAAGAATAAATATGAATTCATGATGCCCATAAATGGAGGAACGTTGTAGCTATTACCTTCTCACCTACCATGTGTTATTCTTTGACCCAATGCTAAAACCACTAGATAAATATTTGAATCACTGAAAAACTACTACTAAACCTGCAAATTTCACCTTTAGCGAATTCTGATTCTTTCTTCCAAAACGATATATTTGTTAGCAATAGGAAAACCATCATGGACATGCTCATTATACTTTCATTTTTATAAACATGTTTATGTGATTTTTTGTTAACATGAATGATTTTCAAGAATAAGAGATGGACTCGAAATGATAGAAGAAGTTGAAGGATGTAGTTGATGAAGTGAGACTAGGTAGAGAGAAATCAATTGAGCCATAGGTAGACATGGGTACCCTAGGGATACATGATGCAATATAGATGATGAGCCCAATTATAAATGGGATAAGTGTATCAAATTTTAAGAGAATAAATTTATCCATAATTACCACTTGCTAGTCAAGCGAATCTTGATGAAGGATTTCTCAAATGATCAGAAATTTAGATATTCATAAAGTGCCAGCGAGGCCAATGATGCTCCAATGTGATGAATTTATACCTTGGTTGATTAGTCATGCAAACATCAATAACAAGCTGATACAATATGTAATAGGGAATATCATTTCCTATTTCCAACCTTATCGCCTAGATATCTATTATAATTTCCCTAACCTTACTAAAGAATGGTCTTACAATTTACCATTAACTATCACAATCCCATTAATAATTGGTGGACCAAAGAAAAACATTTAGAACTAGTATATTAGGAATGCATCCTACAAATCATATGAGAACTCCTTACGATATTACTATTATGCATTGATAATTAGAGTATACAGGGAGGAATATTCTTCAGAGTTCAAGTAGGCTTGGTTCCCACTCATTTATTAAGTCACCTTGGTCAAGAAAATTTTCAAATGGAAATCTATACTATCAACCTCCATGAATAAGAACATCTCCAAATCCAAATATACAACCACCATAATCGCTCCAACATTCTACACGTCATCATACTTGCTATATGTGATGTATGTTTCTAACATATTTCCAGAGACGTGAAAGCATTGGTAACCAAGCATAGTGCCCATCCATGTATATTTCCAAATACTTTAGGAACACACATTTATAATGCATTATATAAATATTTGTGAGCATATCATAGTGCCCATGTATAACATGATATTTTGTGAACCTACCCAATACATGTTAGGAAAAGGCAATGCAAGCAATAAGTGAGAATGGAGACTTGTATGTAACTAAAAGAGGGGCATGCATTATAATTTTTAAGGAAGTAGGAAACCTATTACCCAAACTCGTTCTTGACAAGCCTTTTCTTTAGGAAATAGGAAACCCTCTCCCATGACAAGAAGGTATTGTGGCCCTTTTTACCTCTTTTCATAGGTGTATTGTTGGACTAGTGTTGGAATAATGACCACACCTCTGGGAATATATTATGGACTAATCGCCACACTAGGATCATGTGACTAACCGTCGCATTGGGATCATGGGACTAACCATGTGTGAATGGTTTAGAAATTTTTCCAACATTTGCAAGTTTTGGTGTAACAACAAAACTTACATGGTATAAGAGAAAGGTTATAAGTTCAATTCCCTCAAGTTACGTCAGAGGGGGGGGGGTGTTGAAGTAGTGTTGGAATAATTGATGCACCTTTGGGAATATGTAATAGACTAACCTACATAATGGGATCATGCAACTAACCTTGTGTGCTTGGTTTGGAAAGTTTACCAACATCTGCAAGTTTTAGTGTAATGCCAAACCTTATGTGCATACATTATAGTAAATGTGAAAGGCATGAGAGATTTAGGAGACACAATCTAGTTGATGTGGTGGCCCACCATTTCCATGCTTGAAAATATAGGTGGCCTTATCAAAATTAAATCTAGAGAGAAGAAGAGGTCTATTGGAAGTAGGTGTCATTAGGTGAGGTGGCATTGAGAATGGGTAGCAAGGGTAGAGGAGGATCTGACAAAATGAGAGAGAATTTATAGAAAGAAAGGGTAGAAAAAGAAAAAAATTATATAGAGGTAAAAAATATATACAACAACAAAAGAAGCTTAGATAAATACATAAAGAGAAGCATAAAAAGACGACATAAAAAATGAGACAAGAGGTTGAAGTTCAAAGGGATACGTAAAGAAAAGAAGCTGAAGAAAAAGAAAAACTTGATGTAAAGAAGAAAGTAATAAAAGAAGCTGAGGAAAAGGAAAGGGGGGACCTTGAAAAGAAGAGGAATGAGGAGTTTGTTAACACATGATGCATGGATGTCAAAATTTATAACTTGGACACATCCTTTGAGTCCTCCATTTTATTCATCAATAGTGGAAGTTTTCCTCTTTACGAGTTAGGTTTGGAAAAATTCACACCTTCTAAAAATGATGTTGTTTCTTCCTTTACTCTTTCGTGTTCGATAAGGAGAAGAGGTGGTTGGTAAGACATACCCAAAATAGGTTCACGTTGCTCAGAGTATTAGTGTTGTCTAAATTGTCATTGATGCCAACAAGTGTGTGTTAATGTGTCTTGGTGCCTCTTGAGGAGCCTCTGAGGGTTGAGTATGTGTCAGTGTCAAAGGAGACCTTTTGACTTTGTCCAAGCCCAATTCTGAAGCCCTTGGAGCCCTTGGGACAATGGCAAAAGCCCTGAACACCCTGTAGAGTGGTTAGGTACCCCCAAGTTGGTTTGATGGTTCCCCAATTGTGTCATTGGTTCCCCAAGTGTGTGAGTTTGTGGTATTAATTGCAGACCCTTACCATCTACAAAATCCAATTTTTATCAACAATACACAGTCTAATTTTTTGTTACAACTTCCTTTCGAGGAAGTGAACAGCAACAAAGAAGGATATCCGAAGTTTTCCAGAGTTTATCTTTTTGGGGGGGGCTAAATAAATGTGTGTCTTGGCAATTACCAACACCAACGAATGCAAGACTGAACTGAGAGAGGTAACTGAGGTAGACCCAAAAGTCATACTTTATAATATATGATCTTGCTGGTACTATTGACTGAGGTGGAGTTAGTGGACTGAGCCATCCTCAGAATAAGAGATAGAGACATTCATTTTGGGTCTTCCACAATACATTGATAAGTACAGTCAAAGGTATGTTTGTTAGTATGGATTGAGTATGAACAAGTATCTGATTATACAATGATATATAAACAAATGTGATGAGAAGAATGTATGTGTACAGTATAATGTAAGTATATTTAGTGAATGCAAGTGTATATATATTGTACAGACAAGTGTATATACAGTAAGAATATGTACATATGATGTTAGTGTACATGTCACATCCCCATGCCTCCGACCGGCGAAGAGGACGTGACTACAAGCTTTGACCACCCAGGCTAAGAGCCCATGAACATGAAAATTCACAAAAATTGCTAAAACAGAATGCTTAACAAATTTGAACTAAAATATGCACACAGGATTATTCATCATGCACAGATGCAATTTAATCCTCATTCATAGTGGAAGCCAACAACATTCATACATGCATGTATTCATTTAACATGTTCATCAATTCCATTAACAGAAATTAAGATTGCAGAGGTAAAATGGAGAAAATCACTTATCTTATGATGAATTCGATCCACAACTAGCTACGTCGCTGCAACGTTCCACCCAACCATAGGCCAACGTGCTCCTTAATCTCTCAGCAGCGCTGCCACCCCCGAGATAGGCATGATTCTCCAAGGAATAAGGGAACAAGCAGGATTACACATAGCCAGGGATGCACAAAACACAGCCAAGCCAACACAGTTGGGTTTATCAGGCCATTAAGGAGTTGGAGAAGGTAGATTGCTAAGCTGGTGAGCTCCTTATAGAGCCAAGGAAACCTACACCAGAACTAGCTTGACCTCTAAGACACCCATCCACACCCAACACAAGGAATCAGTCCCTTCTCTGCTACACAGTCCCTCAGGCCCTGCATTCCCTTCCAGTGCTATTCAAGGGTGATGGAGAAGAAGGCCAGCCCTCTAGCTCTGTTTGTGTGGTTCCAGCCACCAGGTTTATCAAGCAAAACTAATCCCACATCCTTGCTCCCAATACAGTCCGAAGACCAACCATTGCCCTCGGGAATTTACTTTAGCTGCCATAGCTTAAACAGGGAAGGCAAATTCTGAGTCATTCTTGGCCCTATCGTGGCCAAAATGACTCTTCAAACAAATTACAACAGCCCAAATATGTAGGGAAGACCACGGCAACACAGCCAACAACGTGGGAAAATAAAAGTCCCGAAATGTATCAGTGAGCATAGCTCACAGCAAACGTGGGGAATACAGTCCATCTTGGGAAACAGATTCACTGATAAAACACATAAATACCACTCAGAGGAAGAGAGAAATACCGACTTTCGATAGCCACAGCAGCCGTGATTTTGCAGGGCAAAGAATGACGTGGGAAAACCCAGAAATTCCTGTGTGTGAAGATGAAAAACAGGGAAGAATCCCTCTGCGTGAGAATGCACAGCAATGGAGGCCCTGCATGAGGAGAAAACAGCTCCATTTTTTCCCATGGATGACTAAACAACAGGGAGGACACGAAATTGCAATGCGTGGGTGAAGAGTGCATTTTTCCTTTCCATTTAGAAGTCAACTATGGGTGGAGTGTGCATGGAGGCATGGACTGACAGTCCTGCCACCCCACTCCCAAAACAATTAACTGCCATAACTTCCCTCAGCTACCAGCAGAAATTATTAATTGCAGTGATTGGGTGAGACAAAAGGAAGAGAACACATGGGTATTTTCCCTTATTGGCCAAGGTTGACAATTTCCCCACCCTTATCCTTGTGAAAATCATGCCCCTTTCAATTTAGTTGCCATGAGCGTAGCTGGTCGGATTCATTTAATTAATTATGATGCATATTTACATGATGGCAAACATAATATATGCCGCATGCCCCGATATACCATCAGTGACAAATTTAAATCCAAAACATAGCATAACCGATCAATGGTGGGGCCTTGGCCTTTAACTCCACACCATGATCATTTACAATACGCACATCATATACATATAATGTAATGGGGTCAAAATCGGGACATTACAGTACAGTTTTTTATGAAGAGGTCAGTGATTGGTATGTACAGAGATCAGTAAGTGTACAGCAGTGTACAAGTATACAAGTACATGCGGTATGATCAGTGATATTAGTGTACAAGCTGTGATTCATTATATAATGATGTATGCCTTGATATGATACATGATGATGATGATGTGATGATGCATGTTATGATGATGAAATCTATGATGTACATACACCCCTACACTTTATGATGATGATGCATATACTATGATGGCATGTTCAAGAGACTGATGTTTCATAGATCTTGTTGATAAAGCAATCTCCTTGATGATGAACTGTATGATGATGATGAGATGAGTAGATCTTGATGATGACATGTTCAGACCTTGATGTTTGATGATTTTACAATGACTAGAGTGATGAAGTGATCAGCAGCAGATTTTGGTGTGCGACGGGTCCACAGGTTCGACAATCTTCTTCTTATCAAGGTGGCAGGACGGGGCAAGGAAAGGAGGTCATATCCTCCTTCCGGTGGAAGCCGAAAAACTAGGGAGTGGTAGCTTCCTTCAGGTCATAGCCTGTAAATCAAGGGGTCATAGCCTCCTTCCAGTTGAAGCTAGAAAATTGAAGTCTATATAATAAGGGAGTTGTTCCCTCCTTCCAGTTATTTCTGCAAAACTATTTTTTTAAAAGGCTTTCGTGGTTTTACCCCCAGAAATTGGGTTTCCACGTTAAAAACTATTGTGTATTGTGCATCTTGTTATTTTTATACACATTGATGATGTGTTGTGATTGGTGATTAGAAACCTTCTTTTGATTAAAGTTTTTAAATGGTATAAATATTGATTCACCCCCCTCTCAGTATTGCAACAATTGGTATCAAAGCGGGTTCCTTCAGAATAGACTAACCATTGGAAGGTAATCATGGGGAAATTTTCTAAACAAAGAAAATCTAGAACACCCTTGTTTGATGGGAGAAACTATGCATTCTGGAGCATAAGAATGAGAGCCTTCATAGAAGCTAAAGGAATCGAAATATGGCAGAGTATCAAGAATGGGTATAAAGTACCAAAGACCGTGACAACTGATGCAAGTAAGCTGGTTCAATACAACAACAACTCAAGGGCCAGAAATCATCTTCTAAGTGCTATAGATGAATTTGTATTCAACAAAGTGATGAAATTTCCCTCTGCAAAGGAAATGTGGGACAAACTCCAAACCACATATGAAGGAGACAGGAAAGTCAAAGAAGCCAAACTTCAGACTTACAGGGGACAATTCGAACAACTAAGAATGAATGAAGACAAAGACATATCAACCTATATTCTTTGGGTTTATCAGCTTGTGAATACCATCAAATGTTTGGGAGAAGAGGTTGAGGAGACTATAGTTGTTCAGAAAATTCTAAGAACTCTTCCCAAAAGGTTCAACCCCAATATCTTTGCCTTAGAAGAAAGAACAGATCTAGATACTATGACAGTGGGTCAACTGCATGGGACTTTAGTAGCTTACGAAATGAGAATTGAAGATGAAGATACGTCAAGAAAGGAAGAAGCATTCAAGGTCTCCTCCAAACAAGCTGGGAAGAACAAATCAACGAAATGCAAACCAACAAGTGATGAATTTGATGATGAAGAAATAGCCAACTTTGTTCGAAAATTAAAGAGAGGCACTAAAAAATACAAAGGTAAGCTACCTCTTAAATGTTTTTCATGTGGAAAGATAGGTCATTTTGCTTCTAAATGTCCATATGCAAAGAAATCAGATGGTGAAGAGGATCATAGTTTTAAACCCTACAAGAAGTACAATAATTACAAGAATAAGAACAGAAGAAAGTTTGCAAAGAAGAAAAGTCTCTACACAAAAAGAGACAATAGCTCATCCAGTGGTGACTCCGATAGTGACAATGATTCTAATGATGATGATGAACCAGACAAGGTACTCTTTATGGAAATAAGTTCAAATAAGGATCATAATAGTAAGGAAGAATCCAAAGATGAAGGAGAAGTAGATCTTGAGGCAGAACTTCTAAGAGCCTTGAAAGAGATGAAGAAAGTCAGGAAGAAAAATAGATTGCTTAAGGAAGAGGAACAATGGTTTGAACAAACCATTTTTGATTTGAAGACCAAACTAGAAGAATCCAAATGAGTTGAAGAATCTCTTACTGAACAACTAATGACAAATACAAGAGAAAAGGAGAATCATGAGGCTGAGATCGTATCTCTAAAGAACAAGCTACAGACAAAAGATATCGCAAAGGGTTATGAAAATAGCTTCAAGGTTCTAGAACAAATCATCAGCAATCAAAAGTCATTCTTTGACAAGACCGGTATAGGATACAAGCAGAATACAAATGAAGCCTCAAGCTCAATGTTGACAGATAATGAAAAGAAGCCAAGAAGGTATGTAGAATTGTCAAGGACTACAAGAATGAAGAAGAGATCGAACGTCAACCAAAACAACCTGTATCAAAAGAAGGGCCAACAGAAAGATCAGATCTCAGAAAAGCACCTCCTCCATATATTCCTAGGTATAGATACTTCTTTTATGGGCATTGCTTTACATGTGGAAGATTTGGACACAAAGCTGTAAACTATTTTCGAAAAAGAAACTTTGAGACAAGGAATAAACTTGTAAGCTTTAGACGACCACAGTACAACAACAGATTTGATCCCTTGAGATCAGAAATAGAATGTTATAAGTGTAACAACTTTTGACATATAGCCAGAAATTACATAATGAGGATACCAACAGTAAGAAATGAGGACATGCCCAACAAGGTAGGGATTAAACACAATAACAACAACTACGAATGTGGTATTCCTCTTCAAGCTCAGAATCATAGCTCTGGAAAATGGTATGTTGATAGCGATTGCTCCAAGCATATGATAGGTGAAAAAGATGATTTCATCAATATTGAAAAGGATAAAGGATCTGTATCATTTGGAAATAACAATTCAGCAAAATTATTGGGAAAGGGAACAGTAAAACTCGGAAGTAAAAACTCCTTGGCTGAAAATGTCTTGCTTGTAGATGACATGAAACATAATCTGCTAATCGTCATTCAAATGTGTGATCAAGGACATGAACTCATCTTAAACTCAAAAGGATGTAAGCTAAGAAAGCAAGGATCAAGGAAGTTAGTAGCCACAGCCACTAGGAATCCAAACAACATATAGGTGTTAGATGAGATTGAGTCCGAAAAATGTCACTTGGGAAAAGAAGATGAAAGTTGGCTTTGGAACAGAAGAATGGGGCATATACATTTTGACAATTTGGTCCAAATATAGAAAAACCAAGCAATTCAAAATATGCCAGAAGTCACAAAACCTGCTAACTCTGTATGTGAACAGTGTCAACATGGAAAACAAACAAGAGTGCATTTTAAGATGAAAGAGCATTCTTATACAAAACCTTTGGAGCCTGTTCACACTGACCTATGTGGACCAACCAAAATCAAAGGATTGAATGGTGAAAAATACTTCATGCTACTCATTGATGATTATACCAGGATGGCATGGGTATGTCTTCTCAACAGGAAAGAAAAAGCATTTGGATGTTTCAAAACGTTCAAGGAACTGGTCGAGAATGAAACAGGGTCACGAATCAAGTGTCTTAGATCTGACAACGGTGGAGAATTCACTTCTGATGAATTCAACAAGTACTATGAAGAGCATGGAATAAAGAGACAATTTTCAGTAGGTAGAACACCTCAACAAAATGGAGTTGCTGAAAGAAAGAATAGATCAGTAATGGAGATGGCTCGAACCATGTTGAATGAATCCAAGTTAAATGACAAATTTTGGGGACACACAGTTCATACAGTAGTACACATCTTAAACAAAGGATTACTCAAAAAAAAAAAAGATAAAACTCCCTATGAGCTAAGGACCGGAAGATCAGCAAGTGTACAACACTTCAGAATCTTTGGAATCAAGTGTTACATCAAAAGAGATTATAAGAAGATTGGAAAATTTGACTCTCGAGTAGATAAGGGCATATTTTTTGGATATTCATCTAAGAGGAAAGATTACAAATGCTACAATCTGAGATTAGACAAAGTGATTGAAATCATTAACATGAAGATAGTTGAAGGAAGACTAACATCATCCAGAGAAGACTCAGAAGAATCAGATGATGAAGAAGAGAAAGGTTCCAAGAAAAGAGGTGTGAAGAAAATTAAAGTGGAAGAACAACCAGATGAGGATGAAGAGAAACTCACAGAAGATGAAGAACTAAATCAACCAACTATCAAACAAGAAAAACAAAAAGATCATCTATCACCTAAGAACTGGTACCAAAAGATTCATCCATCAAATCAGATTATTGGTGATAAGGATGCCGGAATAGGAACCAGAAGAAGACAATCCGGAAGAAATGAGCAGGTACACTTCTCTCTTTTGTCTACAACTAAACATGGAACTTTTGCAAAGGCCAGTACAGATGAACAATGGGTTAAAGCTATGGAAGAAGAACTAGATCAAATCGAGAAGAATGGAACTTGGGAACTTGTTCCGAGACCACATAACAAAAATGTTATTGGCACAAAATGGGTTTTCAGAAACAAAATGAATGAAGATGGACAGGTTATCAAAAACAAGGCTTGATTGGTTTGTAAGGGTTATGCTCAGATCGAAGGAATAGACTTTGAAGAAACATATGCACCAGTTGCCAGAATGGAAGCTATTAGAATGATATTGGCCTACGCTTGCTCCAAAGACATCAAAGTGTATCAGATGGACATAAAATCAACCTTTCTAAATGGGGAATTGGAAGAAGAAGTCTATATCGAACAACCAGAAGGATTTCAACTTTCAGAAAACAAGGACTGTGTATGCAGGCTCAAAAGGGCCTCATATAGACTAAAGAAAGCTCCAAGAGCTTGGTACTCCAGATTGGACAGGTACTCACTACAACAAAACTTTAAGAGGGGAAGTGCAGATAGCAATTTGTACATCAAACAAGATAATGACAGCATACTCATCATTGAAGTTTAAGTTGATGATATCATATTTGGAAGTGATGATGATTCACTAAGTCAACAATTTGCTAAGGACATGCAAAAAGAGTTTGAAATGTCATTACTCGGTGAATTGACCTTCTTCTTGGGACTCCAAATATCTCAAAAAACATAAGGCATTTTTATTACCTAAACAAAATACATTAAGGAGATGTTGAAGAAATTCCAAATGGAAGACTGTAAACCTGTGAGTACCCCTATGATCATCGGTTGTAAGCTAAGCAAAGATGATGAATCTAAGGAAGTTGATCAAAGGCTCTATAGGTCAATGATTGGAATTCTACTATATGTAACTGCCTCCAGACCAGATGTAATGCAAGTCATTGGAAAATTTGCAAGATTTCAAGCTGCCCCAAAGGAAACTCACATTATAGCAGTTAAAAGGATCTTCAGGTATCTCAAAGGAACTTTGGATTTTGGACTTTGGTATCCAAAAGGGAATGATCTGACATTGATAGCATATTCAGACGCAGATTGGGCAGGATGTGTTGATGATAGAAAAATCACTAGTGGAACAGCGTTCTTTTTAGGCAGTTGTCTAGTATCTTGGTCAAGCAAAAATCAGTCTTAAGTGTCCTTATCAACTGCAGAAGCAAAATATATAGCAGTAGCAGCTTGTTGTACTCAGATTCTTTGGATGAAGCAAACCCTGCAAGACATACATATGACATGCAATGAATCGATTCCTATTCTATGTGACAATACGAGTGCCATCAGTATCTCTAAGAATCCAGTTATGCATTCCAAGACCAAGCACATTCCAATAAAGTTTCACTTTCTTCGGGAACAGGTCACAGAAAATAATATCAAGTTGGAATATATCAGGAAAAAAGAACAGGTTGCAGACGTTTTTACTAAGCCTCTCCCAAAAGAGACTTTGGAGTACCTCAGAGAAAAAATGGGAGTCATACTATATCCTAATTGAATTCATCTATCTTCAACAACACTAAAATATGACAAGGGGAGCATGGAAGAAGTACTCTTTGCCATTGATACCAAAGGGGGAGAAAAAGTTGAACAAGGTAGGTAAAAGAAGCATGATCTAAGGGGGATATCTGTGGGGAAGCTTTGGAGTTGTCATGAATGACAAAGGGGGAGATTTTTGACTAAATTGTCATTGATGCCAATAGGTGTGTGTTAATGTGTCTTGGTGCCTCTTGAGGAACCTCTGAGGGTTGAGTATGTGTCAGCATCAAAGGAGACCTTTTGACTTGGTACAAGCCCAAGTCTGAAGCCCTTGGATCCCTTGGGACAATGGCAAAAGCCTTGAACACCCTGTAGAGTGGTTAGGTACCCCCAAGTTGGTTCGATGGTTCCCCAGTTGTGTCATTGGTTCCCCAGCACCACATCCATGCCCTATTACCCTAGAATGTGTTCTTGGTGGGTTGAATAAGTTGCAAGAGTCCCTAGAAGTTACGAGAAGCCTAGACACCCCTTCACCTTGGTGGTTATGTTTAAAAAGCATGTGGTTATGGTCCCTAAGCCTACATATACCTTTACATTAGCACTTGTAGCCCTTACTTGATTTCACTTAAACCCTAACCTTTAAGTAACGAAGTATTAAATAAAATAATAAACCTAAGAATTAAAGCATCTTAATAAAACCCTAGTAAAATTTGTAACAAGTGTGGCCATACACAATATAGTTAAAATTTTCATTAACTATAATATTTAAACATGTTAAATTAAGCCCTAACCCCTCTATCCTACACCTACAAGTCTGCCCCATTAATCTCAACTATCAAAACAAGTAAAAGAATTAAAAGATTAATTATTGGCGTAATGATTAAATGTTTTAATAAAATAAATTAATAACTCTATATTAAACATTAAAATATTTAATAAATAAATTAATCAATTGTTTACCCTCCAAAGCCGACCCCTTTCTATCCTTTAGCAGGTCGGCTCTTTAAATTTTAATTAAAAACCAAAAAAAAAATATTTTAGACTAACCTAGGTTGGCCCCAACACATCACCTTCAATGCATATAAATAAATATTGTGTATCATTCATCTGATCCATAAAAAATCGCTAGTCTCTAAGGTTTCTCGGGTTTAGGAGCATTGTTCTGAGGGAGGCAACAGCAATTCTGAAATTTCCATAGGGATATCCTTTTGATCAACATTCAGATTTATTTTTGGTTTAAAGTCTGTGTTTTAGTGGCCTTCTTCCTGAACAGACCCGAGCTATCTGAGAAAATTCATGGGATACATAGTAGCAGAGAATTGCAGAGAATTGTAGACAAAAAAAAATTGGGTTTTGAAAAGGTCTGAGTTTCTCTTGATGTTCTTGGTGTTCACTGCTGATGTTATATCAGACTTTTTATGACAATTCTAAACCAATGTTTGCTACTGTTTTGAATCACTCCACACAGTGCAAGTTTGAGGTCTGAATTTTAGTTTTTAAAAGTGAACAGTTCAAACAACAGATAAGAGATGCACAATTTTTGGTCAACTTTTGGTTAAGAACAATACAGAACCGAGTCTGTTTTGGTGAGTTTGTGGTATTAATTGTAGACCCTTACCATCTACACAATCCAAGTTTTATCAACAATACACAGTCTGAATTTTTTTTACAGCTGGCTTTCGAGGAAGTGAATGGCAGCAAAGAAGGATATCAAAAGTTTTCCAGAGTTGATCTTTTTTGGGGGGATAAATAAATGTGTGTCTTTTCAATCACCAACACCAACGAATGCAAGACTGAACTAAGAGAGGTAACTGAGGTAGACCCAGAAGCCATACTTTATAATATATGAGCTTGCTAGTACTATTGACTGAGGTGGAGTTAGTGGACTAATCCATCCTCACAACAAGAGACGGAGACATTAGTTTTGGGTCTTCCACAATACATTGATAAGTACAGTCGAAGGTATGTTTGTTAGCATGGATTGAGTATGAACAAGTATCTGATTATACAGTGATATATAAACAAATGTGATGAGAAGAATGTATGTGTACAGTAGAATGTAAGTATATTTAGTGAATGCAAGTGTGTATAGTGTACAGACAAGTGTATATACAGTAAGAATATGTACATATGATGTCAGTGTACAGTTGTTTATGAAGAGGTCAGTGATTGGTATGTATAGAGATCATTAAGTGTACAACAGTATACAAGTACATACGGTATGATTAGTGATATTAGTGTACAAGTTGTGATTCATTATATAATGATGTATGCCTTGATATGATACATGATGATGATGATGTGATGATGCATGTTATGATGATGAACTCTATGATGTACATACACTCCTACACTTTATGATGATGATGCATATACTATGATGGCATGTTCAAGAGACTGATGTTTCACAGATATTGTTGATAAATCAATCTCCTTGATGATGAACTGTATGATGATGATCAGATGAGTAGATCTTGATGATGACATTTTCAGACCTTAATGTTTGATGATTTGACAGTGACTAGAGTGCTGAAGTGATCAGCAGCATATTTTGGTGTGTGATAGGTCCACAGGTTCGACAATATTCTTCTTATCAGGGTGGCAGGACGAGGCAAGGAAAGGAGGTCGTAGCCTCCTTCTAGTGGAAGCTGGAAAACTAGGGAGTGGTAGCTTCCTTCAGGTCGTAGCCTGTAAATCAAGGGTTCGTAGCCTCCTTCCAGTTGAAGCTGGAAAATTGAAGTATGTATAATAAGGGAGTTGTTCCCTCCTTCCAGTTATTTTTGGAAAACTATTTTTTAAAAAGGCTTCCGTGGTTTTACCCCCAGAACTTGGGTTTCCACGTCAAAAACTATTGTGTACTGTGCATATTGTTATTTTTATACACATTGATGATGTGTTGTGATTGGTGATCAGCAACCTGCTTTTGATTAAAGTTTTTAAATAGTATAAATACTAATTCACCCCCCTCTCAGTATTTCAACAATTAGAACTCAAAATAATTACAAAAATTTGATGGTAACAAAAATAAATTCCAACCCTAGAGTCGCTACCTATGCAGTATTTTCTTTCTTTGAAGTAAATTAATTCAACATTTAGAATATGGTCAAAGAAATGGAAATTTATAAGAGGAGGATTACCATCCTAGAAGGAGAGGTAGATCACTATAAAGCAGATATGACTAGTATGGAAAAGTTCAAGGCCTACACTTTTGTGTTACATAATGAACTAAATGTGGCATAAAGCCTGATGTATAATGAACTAGAAGAATCTCAAAAACATTCTTCACAGTTTCTCACATACCTGGAGAGAATCAAGGATTATATAGTGATACTAGCTAGAGTTCAGTAAGGCCTATAAGATATACATATAAAGTGTAAAATAGGAGGTACCAACACAGTAAAATCCACTTAGAAGTCCACAGAAAAACCAAAAATTATGCCAGCCTAGAACAGGGTATCATGGATAGTGAAAGAAATAAGAAATAAACATTACAGAAAAATCAGAAAACAATAGGAAAATGAAAAACTTAAAATCACTTTATCCATTTAATGAGTAATCCAAGGGAAAAAATCATGTCATTCATTAAAAAAACACTACCAATTCGTATGAAGTGAAACAAGAGAAGTAATGTGCATACCTTGGAAGCTTCAACTCATTTGTTATATATGAATTCAAGATGGGGGCGCAATTTGGCATGATTAAATATCATCTCTTATTTTGTCTGTAAGAAGTATATTATATACTCATGATTTTTACGGACCTTCGTGACCACACCCATCATTCTCATAAGCATCAACTTCCAACCCTTACTAGAACTAAGATAACAAACATAAGTGCAAGAACAAAGTGATTACTAGTGGGTGGTAGCCATTCTTTCGGATAGGAATCAAGTACTACATCAAGATACCTACAGAAAGTGGGCACTAAAGTAATAAACTTGTTCAATTGTTCTTTTACATAAAAAAGAAAACATACAAACAAAATAAAATTATAAGAACGTATGCTCTGAAGTAAAATTATGTTAGGAAAGGATCTAAAAAATATTACCAGCCCAACCATGTCACAAAATCCAATGCAACAACAACAACAACAAAAACACTGGCAATATGCAAGTACAACACAACAACATGTTTAATGAAATGACTACTTAATCTTATTATGAATCTTAAATTTTGATTTCTTATTTCCAAAGGACTTCTTGGTATTACTTGCAAATGCTTGTAAAACATGAGGCCAATTTATAAACACTATGGCTTGTGTTCAATATAATTTATGAGATTTAACATTGATATGTTTGACAAGATCTTACAAAATCAACAAACTTCTGAATTGGGGCTTTATCCATTTGAGTTGTCTCAACCAAATGAACAATCTGAGGTAAAGCAACTTCTGAACCTACTTGTTGTCACTTGAATGTGAAGATCCCATTTTAAGTTCACACAACAGAATTTCAACCCAAAATCTGACACCTTGCATGTTTGAATTTCAACACTTCTCTGTCACATTTTCGACACATCCACTTTTTTTTGCTGTTGGTGGCATAACGTCGGATCTTTGACATGCTACCAAAATGGGTCAAAGATCCAACACACCATGGTGTCGCCTATTTGACAATTTTCTCTTTCAAAGTGTCAGTTAAAACTTGCATAAACCGTCAAAAATCTGACGCCCTCCGACACTTGAAGGGTCGACCTTTCGACGGACAGAAGTGTCAAAGGCATGGCAATGCCATTGATGTTTTTATCCAAAAAGCGTCAGATTTTCAACTCCTACCGACACATGAAGCGTCGGTCATTCGACAGGTTGAAGTGTCGGAGTCATGACACTGTCGTCGGAAGGTTAATACAAAGCGTCGGTTTATCATCGTCTTCATGTGTTGGATGTTTCACAGAAGCCTCGGAACACCATCAGAAAAGCGACGCCTATTGGTAGATTTAACAAAAAAAAATTGAAAGATTTCACTTAGAAAAGTTGATCACAAAAATAAATTGTATGTTTTTCAAATTTTTTGCTTAAAACTCCTACTCTAGATTCGTTAATGGATTCTAATGATGTTAGTAAGTTATGGCATGATATGTTTGGGCATATAAACTTACGTTAATTGCATCAATTAATTAAACAAGATGCGAGAGTGGGGTTTCCACCTATATCCTTCTTAGATGGAGTCTGTCCAATATATACTCTTGGTAGGCACCTTGAAGAGAGATTTAAGAAAGGAAAGGCTACGAGAACCACATCACTTCTTGATTTTGTGCCCAGTGACATTACAGGTCCCTTTCCTCACCTATCTATGAATAAATAAATATACGTACTAAGTTATAACCTTCATTGATTACATCTATATATACACAGGGGTCTACTTCTTAAAACACAAAGCTGATCTGTTTGCTTTTCTTCGAGATTTTAAAGCTCTTACAGAGAAACAATTTGGTAAGGGGATTAATATCCTTCACACAGATAATGGTGGAGATTATTCCAATAAATATGTAAATAATATATATCCTTTTCATTTATAGCTCTTTACCTAACAACTCTTATGACGTATAAGTATGGTATGCTTCTATATATCCTTTTCATTCTAGAGCACACACTCTGCCGGTGATCATTGAACTTTATGCATCAAAATAATCTAATTAGTGTTTTAGATATGATAGATTTTCACTCAACATGTCCAAATGAATGATGATACAGAATCATTTTGTCAAACATATAAATAAAATGCATGCTCAAGTCCAAATCAACCGAAGGACTAAAATGTAAAATATAAGTAGTTTGTGGATGCCCAATGGAGATATAAATCACTTGAGAAGAACTCAGGACAATATAAAGGATAGAAAAATGATTTGGTTGTCAATTAAAAATAAGGGCCAGAGAGAAGTTCTGTTATTTACAAAGAACTTCATAAATGCAACAAGTGCAGAAAAAGTGACTGATATGCTATATCATATCGTGCAATAGCATATCGAACCTTAAGGAAGAAAAGGCCAACTAGGTCAAAAGGGTAAAAAAAGGCATGACCTTTTCCAAAATATAAAATTGGTCAAAATTTCCAGGGAATTCCAAAAAGCAGAGGTTAGAGGTGCTCTGCAGTCAACACTGTTGTCAAAATCGGGGGAACTATATTCACTTCAAAAGAAGGAGTTCACAAAGGTTTGTAAGGATCTTCAAAATCCCTTTGTCGAGCAGTAGTTCACCCAATTGAGAGCTTCTTTGTGAGTAAAGACATTTTCTGAGGAGGCTCCTTAAAGTATTCTTTTCACATTCTCTATTATGGGGGTTTTCTTCCTATGTTTTTTTCCCAATTTACAGAGAATAATTTTTTGTGCATGAGTACCTAATATGACTGCAAATTGTTGAGACTCGTTTATTTTCTTATTTCATCTAGTTAGGATTATGGAGGGGTGTTAGAACTAAAAACTTCTCATAGGCTCCTAGAACTTATCTTTATGACTCTTGGGGGAAAACCACACTCATTTTGGCCACCTAGGGCATCTAACCACCACTCATCCCAAACCCTAATCACTAATTGACCTTAGCTGGATTATTTCCTTAATTTAAGAGGGCATTCCTCAATCATATTGTATGAACAGTAGCTAGTCTCAGTTGGTAACTAGGTGATCCGTTGCAACTTCACTCCTAAACTAAACTTACATACCCTAATTCGATTTCATGGACCTAATTAGGAGTTTTGCACTCCTTCTTAGTTTAACTAAATATTGAATCAATTAAGTAAACAATTAGTCAGATAAATTGTTGTTGTGAAGTCTAGAGCTAGTATAACTCAATTTATGATAGTTAACATGGCTAAGTGAGACCACTCATGCCAAAATTCACCTTCATGGAATTAATTAGGTATTTCTGGTGAGTTAACTCAACATTCATTTAGTTAACTGATATTTCACTCACTTAATTCAACACTCCATCAATTAACTAGTCACTCCATTATTTAACTATTATAGACTCGATCTAACTTATTTTAATAGAGTTAGCATGACTAACTAAGGTTTTTTAAGCAATTGTTAAGCCTAACACACCTCATGCAAGCATGACAAATTCCAATTTCCTTCAACCCTAATTCAAATTGCTTGCCTTTAAGTAGTGAACTCTACCCCTAATTCAAATTGCTTGCCCTTAAGTAGTGTACTCTACCTCTCTTTCATTTCAATGACCTTGATCATTTTTTTTCTTTTTCGTTCTAAGTTTTTTATGTAGTAATTTATGCTATCCATTTATTACATAATGTTTTGACTGTTGATTTGATTCTCATTGCATATATTTTTAGTTTATGTACCTAAATCTATACATGCTCAAATCTCATAATATTCACTTTAGTTTTTTTTACAAAAGATCTATACTTTGTGTGCTCAAGTTTAGTGCATACAATTGGCTTTTATGATTAAATCTATATATCAATGAGATTTTGTGTGCCTTAGGGGCCTCAAAACTAAGAGGTATAGGTAGGTGCAATATTAATTTTCTAGAATAATCTAGTTATGTGACATGTTTATGCATTAGATGAAAAGTATAACTTTGTTTATATATTTTAATGCACATAATTGGTTTTTATAACTAATATTTTATGGGCCTTCCAAGCATCAAAACTAAGAAATGCAAATGAAATTGTAACTTTATTAATATTAATAAATTTGAGATTATATATATATATATTCTCTTATTCAAATTTACAAAATTCAAATCATGTGACTTTGAGTTAAAATCTTTTTAACTAGTTTGTGTTTTGTCCCTATAAATCCCTACAATTTGTAAGTAAATATACTTACTATTTCATAATTTGTATTATTTTTGCTTAAATATCATGTATACTAAATGACTATATTTATTAAGCTTTTAAACTGTATTTTAAACTCTATTAACAATATTATTCAATTTAAAATACAACTAACAATCTATTTTAAAAGTTATATATAAGTAAATAAATGATTATAAAAGAAAAGAAAAAAACTTAAAAAACATAAGCCGCTCAAACTAAAAATGTGGACTGTTTATGTATGAATAAAATATAATATTAAAAAATCAAATATAGACCACATTCATTTGTTAGGATTTATGTAAAGTTAAAGTTCTCACCTTGAAGGCTTGATTAAACCATTCACATCTTTCAATATGGGTAGTTTGGCCTTCTTAGATAGAGAAAGATGCATAGTCTCTAGCATACCCTGCAATTCATAATTCAAACAAAATTATCAACACAAAGAAGCGTGAGTAAGCTAATCAAATCAATAAAGTAAATCAAACTGTTATAACACCTTTCCATTGCACATAGAAAGTTACTGATAAACTAATCTGAAACTAATAAAAAACATACATGAAATCCCATGCCCTAGAAAATAACATCTACCAAATTGAGAATATGTAATGAAAATGAAAAAATCAGTCCCCTCACACAACCTCTTACATTTGTATCTATGTCTAGTACTTCTCTTGGACCATCATATAACATGAAATCCTCTACAGTAGTCAGGAAATAGAGGCAGAAACAACTAGGTATGGCAACTCTTTATACCTTAGTGACTGGAATCAATTCAAGTGATCTTGGTTTGCAGAATGAACAGGTCCAGCCTTCAATTTCATTTGTCCAAGATAGATTAAACTCTCTTCTTATGGTACCCATTGCAAGAAGAGTTGCATCAACTGGAAGTATTACAGATTCAATAACACCTTTGAACATTAACAGTCCTTCCATCGAAACAACACATATGCCTAGTTTGGTAGCTAAGGTATATCAACTATTGCAATTGTTAGCGTATCCTACACACTAGGGTGGTGGATCCAGTAACACAGCTAAAATCAAGTTATATGCAACATAATTTCACTCTATGATTGTTCAATAGAAGATACAGGTGATTTTCTTTGATCCTTTAGATAGATGTTGGGATTCTGGTAAATCTATGCTTGCTTGTCCTTTTACAACTGGATCCAGTAACACAGCTAAAATCAAGTTATATGCAACATAATTTCACTATGTGATTGTTCAATAGAAGAGACAGGTGATTGTCTTTGAACCTTTAGATAGTTGTTGGGATTCTGGTAAATGTATGCTTGCTTGTCCTTTTACGAATGGTTGAGAATCTATAAATGTTTGTGAAGTTCCTCTTGCAATTAAAATACTGAATCATGTGGAAACACCATTATCTGCAAATCAATGGATCTAGCAAAATACTTCAGGTGAAGAAGATGATCTGATATAGGATTTCCTATGGATTCACAGGGGAAACTTATCAAATAAATTACTATTTCTTCTTTGGATTTATGGTAAAATGATGGGTGGATTCTAGGGTTTCATGCACATGCAAGATTGATGCTAGCATTGTTGGAAGAACATAAGCACAAGGAGGATCTAGGGTTTTCTTGGTTTCTCCATTGGTAAAGTTTGGTGAAATTATGCTTTCATGGATTGAATGGTGGTTGTAATGCTGTGTTTTCTCTGAATTAGGGCTTTTTACCAACTTTTGTCAACTTTTACATGTTATAAAACATCCTCTTGAAGGATTTTTCTCTTGTTTGTCCTTAGATATCTAAATTTTTCCCTAATTAGGATCCTCCAACAAACCCTAGAGGTTGTTTTTGGAAGTCCTAGTTGGTGATCCTTAGGGAAATATTCCAAGAGGGAGGCTAACCACCATCCCTCATGGCCTTGGGTTTGAAGTAAATTTCACAAAAACCCTAAGATTTGTCATTTTGATCAAAATTTAGTATTTCATGTGTAAATAGACACATTTGCGTGATTAGTGTAGTGTTAGATTAGATCTGCATTTTTATAAACTAGAAAACATTTGAAATTTATAAAATTCAATAATCCAAAAATAACAACAATTTTCAAATTCTAAGCCACCCTCAAATTTTGGCCTACCTATTTAGCCCTAGATCCTCCAGTGCGTCACCTATCTTCTTGTCTACATCCACGAACTTGAGAAGCAACCTAAAAAAACCAGTCAAAAGTCAGAGTTAGGGTTTCATATTTGACATGTTTCAGGGGTTGGGATAATTTGTCCTTGATAAAAGGTTACTTTCTACCTTACAATGACCCCATTTTATTGTTTAGTAGGGAAATTTAGGGATTCTTTCCTTACTTATCAGTGTTACTATCATTTCTAGCCCTAAAACCTATCAAACAGACCTATAAAATCAACCAAGTTAGGGTCATATTTGAGTTATGGGGAAATCTCAACAATATCATTGAATTCTGCCTTCCAAAAGCATTAATTCAGGCTAAGGAGTACTTGTATAAACCCTTAAAAGGATGGTTAACTCAGATGGTAATTCATGTTGATATACAGTAATATTTACAGCTAATCTAAATGATGATAATAATGCCTATGTGATGATACATGATGGTTGTTAATACTTACACTTGCTAGCTGATAAAATTGTCTACTACTGTTGATTTCAAAGAAAAGTGGTTTAAATGATAATACTCTGTTGGTTATGATTCTGAAATAGCTTTTTCTGCCCTATATCCTTGGTGTGGCTATGAAACACGTATTCTTTACAACAATAGAATATCATGCACAGACCTAGAAAACACCACTAACTTATACAATAAATTTACAAAAGATCAAAGGTATGCATGCTTTACCGATGGACCAGCTAGCAAAGAAGTTCCAGAATATGCAATAGAAACACAACCTCCAGCACAGAAACCTGCAACAAAATGTTCATAAAATGCCATCAATAGTTTCATAAGATTCCTTAAGAAGAAATCATGTGCCCAATTGAATAAGATGGACTATATGCTGACTTGTTGATTAATCATCAATGAGGAAGTCTCCCATGTCTAACTGAAGGAAATAGAAAAATCGATTTATTAGAGTATATTAATCCCATGACATACCTACTAGTAACTATATTGACTCATACAAATAACATGGTATGCATGTGTTTATCCTTAAATACAGTCAATCTTAAACCTAGAAAACTAACATGATTCTATTACATACCTTCCAGTAACCGTTTAGAGTAACGAGAGCATATTGATGTTTACCCTTGAAGTGATTAGGATCAACACCACCAAAAGTCATGGCTGCAAATGGGCGTTCTTCAATAAAAACATATTTTGCTTGGGAAAGAACCTCGAAACTGTTTCCAACAAATGTGAAAATGTTGCCTTTAGAAAAAATATGTCATACCAAATCTAGTGATCTATCATTGTAAATAAGTGAAAATGACTGATACTCTTTTTCAGGCCATGGATACCTCTGGAAGATTGCCTGAAAACAACAAAAATAAACAGTTTTTATAACTTAAGCATTCAAACAATGCCTTCCAAAAATAAAGTAGCAAATAGATATTTATTTTTTCAAGCATATCTCAATACTTTGTTACCATAATTATTAATGCAGTCATTCTTCTTTTGTATTCCAGATTTGATATGTTTTCTCTTGGTGACCACTTTAAACTCAGTGATAAATTAGAAGCAATACAGAAAGATATAAATGCCTAATAAAATATTTGCACAAAGAAGACTTTGTAACAAATTAGCAATTATGAGTAATAAAGTGCACAGTGATGTTGGGGTGAAAAGTTACAATGGAAACGGAAAATACCAATGTGTACCATGCCCAACTCATAACCTACAGGGATAAGTACAAATATAAACATAGGTTTTCCACTGCACAATCAAACATGAAAGTTGAACAAGATATGAGATTAAGAAACAAATTACAAAACTACTGGAGAAAGATAAACTAGGGTAGATAACAATATACTCATGCAGAATAATAGGGAAACAACGCTTCAGATACCATTTTCCTCACAAGTCTATCTATCTTTTTCTGTCTTTTGACCTTTCATATTCCCATCAAACTCAAATTCCTATCATATTTCTTGTAATGAAATGCCTACATTTAATTTTGTTGTCCTAGCTATATGGTATTGGTAAAGTATTACCAAGGGACCAGTTATCATGATAAATCAAAATATTTAAGGTAATTATTTAGATTAGATAGAACAAAGTTCACCTCAATGTATGGTAATCATCATCATCAACTAAATGTATGTGTGTGCACATGCATAAATACCCAATACACAGCTCAATCAAACAAAAGAAAACATAATTATACCTTGATTTGTGGATCTTCGCACTTTCTTCTTATGCTTTACCTTTCAAAACATCATTCAACATACTTCATTTTTTGTCCTGTTGCAATAGTTTCATGTTAGGACCCATCAAATAAATCTATGTTTGTTTATGAAAATAACAAAACCAATCTAAATAAATACAATTCTATTACAATGTAAATTACAATACTAGTCAACTATTCAAGTAAATTAATTGTTAAGAATATATCACCTGATAAAACATGGATAACCAAAAATACTATGTATATAAGGTCATCGATCTAATAAAAATGACATTTCTTGCCTCTTAACTATGGAAATGTTTCTGAATGTTGTCTGTAACAAGTTCCAATGGAGGATTCAAATAGCAATAGTGAAAATTATACACTAAAATTATAGAAATAGATGTTTTTTAATGTATTCTTCCTTACCATTCATTGAGCTCCTCTCTGTTTCAATAATAATTTAATATTCTCTACTAAACAAGACCAACCACGTGAAGGTGGAAGCTCTTATGGCCCCTCCCCTCCCTCACATCACTCTCAACTCCCCAAACCCATGCATATACTTGCAAATAACAATTTATTTCACTATTTCACAATCCAAATAACAATATATCTACAATGCATCTACTGCAAATTATTTCACTCAATAGTTGAAAGATTCTTTCATTAAATCATTCTTTAAATCATTCATTAAACCATTCAATCATTCAACAAATGGGAAAAAAAACATTCACTAAACCATTCATTAACTCATTCAATAAAACATTAATTTAGTCAATGGCAGAAAAAAAAATCAGTAAAGCATTCATTCATGAAACAGAGGAAAAAACCATTAAATGTTTTTTTTATAAATAAGAATTACTCAAAATTTGTTTAGTCACTTCCTTTTTACTTTTCTTCTCTTTAAATATTTAGTTAGAGTCACATCTTCGGGAATTTGATCATCGATATCCCTACTAGTATGCTCGCAAGGTTGAACTTCAGATGAGGGGTGATGAATTTCTGCAATAATGTCAAAATCTTTCATTAATATATTTATATTTTGATAAATACGAGTAATTCATTTAAAAAACATTACGAATGTGTGTTTTACCTGCCATGGGCACATCAACATGTCCAACATTATCTCGTACAATCCCAACCTGTTCTGTGTTATGATCTGCATCTACATGCTCTGCAGTTGAATTGTGTAGAATTAGAATTAATGTTCATCATCTGCAATGGTCTATAAAAAATAGTAGCACATTAATAAATTCATTACCAAGATGAGAAGCATGATCTTCGTTTGGTTGGTCATGTACTACATCCTCGACATGAACAGGATCATTACTTTCCTGCACAAAAAGGAATAAATAATTTATGTTAATTTATTTATAAGGAACAAATTGCATGAGCATTAATAAATTATCATTAAACTATACAGTTTTCACATACCTGGGCACCAGATGGATCAGCAAAATATCGTGCAGTATTCCCATACAAGCTTCTCCGATGTTCAACAATGGCGTCAAAGCCCTGTTCGAAGCCAAGCTTCATGTAATCTGCACTGGGAAATTCTTTGAACCGGTCGGCCTTCATATTTGCATGATGTCATTAATTTTAAAGCATTTTGTCAGGACAAAACAAAAATAATAATCTGTATGATATTTGGATGCGGATTCGGGTTTTGTGATACTTACATATCGGGCCACCAAGTTGGAGTAACCACCATGCCCAAGCTTGTGTTGGCCAATTTTTTCAATTCTTGCCTTTGTGGCCTTAGATGTGTCTGAGAGCCTAATTAAGTTTTTAAATACATTAGTCGATGCACCAAAATTGATATAAAAACTAGTAATAATAAGGCTTACCACTACATTTTGGAATGTATTGCATACCTCCTTGTTCCACCTGGTGGTATCTTTCGTGATTTTCTCAGGCCCTTCTCTTTTCCATCTTCCTCTAGGGATTTCCACTCCATAGATGGAATCATTGGAGGGTGCTCATACCTAGGGTTCTTTTCTAAGTGAACCCTATACTGGTCTCGGAAAATATTCAGATGTTTTCCAGCCTTCTGTAGGACCTTCGATGTATCGAAGGTATCTTTTCCAAACAGACTAACCAAGCGATTAGTCAGATCATCCTTTAAATCTTTTGGCTGCTTGTTCCACATTGTGTGGATGGTGGGCCCGAAGATATCCAAGGTCAAATCATTCATATGTTTATAAAATATATCATTTCCTACAAAACATTAATGCCATCATTAGTCAACATTAGAAAATATTATCGGTATATTAGACACAAATTATAAAAACTAAATTGAACAATCTATAATGACCTGGAATCCTCTCTATCTTTATTGGAACTAGTTCTTCATTCACCAAAAATGTACACACTATTGAACCAATTCTAGTCACACGAGAAAATCCAGGAAATACTTCCACATCTCTATCTAACCCTGCATCCACCCCTTCTTCTGCAACATCTGTTATGGGTGGGGCAACATCGGTTGCACCCTCCACTGCCCTCGGGGGTGTCACAAAGCGTGTTGCTGATTGTTTAGTGGATAATATGGGAGTAGTATGTGGTGTACATGGAGTGGTTTGGTCACTGTGATCAACATTGCCTTGACCACCACTGATAATCTCCATAGCGCGCTATAAATTCAAACCATTGTATTATAAGTTCAATAGCATATAAAATCAAATATTATAATTTTTTTATAAATGAATTTGCATTTTTATTCGATAACCTACGTCCACTTGTTTACGTTGCTGTAACAACAATTGAATCCTTTGTTCAAGCCCTTCTGTTAGTGGAACTGCCAATGTCAGACGAATCAGTTCCTCATTTTTTTTCCCTTGCATTTTGTTTTTCCCTTGTCCTTTGTAGCACCCTCAATGGGTCTACAAACTCTCTAATTTCACTATCTCTCATCAACTGAGAGACCTCATTCTGTAAAGAGTTTTGAGATATTGTTTCATAAATGAAATCCCCTGTCTGCAATTGAAATATATAAAAAATTGCTTAGTATTTGAAGCAATAGTGTGCGCAAATAATTATATTAGGGATTACATTTAGGATTACCTGATGCCTAGACGAGGGTGTGGTCTGAGCAACAGATGGGGAATTACCTCGATCAGCCACCTGCAAAAAAAGTAGAGAACATTATCACAATGAACGCAATATGTAAAAGCTAACAAATACAGATCAAAAATAAACACTATGCTACATGTTTTATATGTGTACATTTTTTAAGTATTTAAAATGTGGAATTACATTTAGGTTTACTAGTTGCCTCGAGGCTCCAGTCGTCTAATCAACAGCTAGGGACTTTCCTCGGTCAATCTGCAAAAAAGGTAGACAACATTACCATCATGAACGCAACCATAAAACCGAAAGAATACATAACAAAATAAACATAATGCATCATGATATACATGTTTACGATTTTAAAGTATTTGAAATGGAGAATTACATTCATGTTTATTTGTTTCCCTGATGTTGTAGTCGACTGATCAATAGTCGGTTGGCTTCCCTGATCAACACTTTGCATGGAAAATAGATAATATTATATAAACGAACCTAATATACTAATGAAAATACATAGCAATGTATCTGTATGTCCATCCTAAATTTAATATTACATTGGCAATATCGATGTATACATGTTGCCTTGACGCGGGTCGACAAACATCTACAGAGATGGAGGTTCCCCTGAGAGAACCCTGCATCAAAAACATACTACAAGTTAGATAAGGAAACATGAAAAGTAGATAATTTCAATTATATGCTAACGAAAATTCCTATAGATGTTAAAATAATTAATAAAAGGGTGGTTAAATTGTTTGTTGTACCACAACCATACTAACATTGTTTGTATCTACATGATTCAAATTGTAATCAATAAGCAGTTCTTTGCTAGAAGCTATTGATTTAATTGCACATACAAAGACACAGTTTCCTTCACGTGACTCAAGTATGTAGTTGGGTTGCTTTAGTGTAGACCCTGGTTGTGTATTGTTTATAAACCTTGCAATAGTACCGGTTTTTTTTGGCCTTTCGTCCATGTACATCGTTGCTCCTTTATTTTGAGCTTTGTCTTTCAGTTGTATATAATTTCCTGACAACCCATATCTATGCATACTTCATGTATATTAGACTAGGTGCATCCAATCACTGTAGTTGTAACAGGGTCCAACATACTCCATCAATTCTGTACATCTACCGTATCCAACCTTTATGTCGTCCATGCAAAACAACCCCAATCCATGCAAGGACGACGGTGCAATTCTATATATCCTCTCATTCACACAAAAATAAATGTTTACTTTAGGAAGATCGATAGGAACCCATTGCTTCACTAGGTGTTGGTACCTTAAGGGCACGTCGATGTATCCCATTATCTCATCATCATAGGAACATGACCCCCCTCCTTGGAGAAAAAAATTCATGCGTTTGTTGAATTTTTTATTAATCTTCTGACATCTAATTGATCT
This sequence comes from Pseudotsuga menziesii, assembly GCA_001517045.1. Taxonomy (NCBI): domain Eukaryota; kingdom Viridiplantae; phylum Streptophyta; class Pinopsida; order Pinales; family Pinaceae; genus Pseudotsuga; species Pseudotsuga menziesii. Next base: position 272,102 of record LPNX011002499.1, on the reverse strand, counting down.
AGCCCATGTAGACCTACTGGATGTCTCACTTTCCTCTAGCCTTCCCAAACTCCCTTCACTGGAGGAAGACAATTCTGAAAAATACCTATTTGGTTCTACCTACACCATGGTTGAACAAAAATTTGGCATAAGCATAGCAAAATACCAGCAAAAAAACTTGAAAAGACTTATAATAAAAAAAACTTGGAAAGACTTGCAAGCAAAAAACTTGTTAAAGAAAAATCTTGTCAAGAATGAGTTTGGTTAATAGGTGTGGGCATTTGGTAGCCCTAAAAATTCTAATGTATGCCCCTCTTTTAGTTACATACAATTCTCCATTCTCACTTATTGCTTGCATCGCCTTTTCCTAACATGAATTGGGTAGGCTTCATAAGCTTCATATATATACTTGTGGCCATTGTACTTTGGCCTTTCAACATTGTCAAGCTTGAGAGGATATGTGATGCATATGCATCAAATATACCACTGCAATTTATGCCAGTATGTGTCTGTACAAAACCTGGAGGTTCTCCTTTAATGCACTATCTCCTTCAAATAACATATCTTCGCATTCGTCTACATTTACTTCGGATAGAAGTGATACGGAGTTGGTATGTTGGTCACTTCCATCAAAAAGCATCTTTGACATGAGTTCCTTTTTCAAGGAATCTTGATTAATCTCCTCTTCAAAACTTCTAGCTGGTCACTTTTCCACTCTACATTGGCCTGATTATTCATTTTCCTGGCCACTCCTATCTCCTTACTCTACACTCGTTGTTGTTGTAACCCTTACTTTTGATGGTTGTAAGTAGTTTTTAGTCTTCCCATGAATGATGTTGTGATGTTGTAGATGATTATCCATTTTACCTAATATGTTTTATGATCGTTTCCATGTTTTCTAGGGTGCACATACTTCTTGTTTATGGCTTCTTTTGCTTGAAAGTTGAAGGGCCTAAAAGTGCACAGATCTCATTTAGGACCCTTTAAGAGTCATAATAACAACTATTGTTATAGGATTTTATTCTCCAAATGAAACACCAAAACCATACTTATCGGTTAATATTTGTGTAGGGATGTTTTTCTGATCTCTCCCATAATTTATGATACTAATGGGATTGTGACTATCAAGTCAATGCCTTATTTTCATAGTGGCATTCCTACAACAGTACACTGGAAATTCTAAAAAATTCTAATGTATGCCCTAAGAATTCTTATGTATGCCCCTCTTTTAGTTACATACAATTCTCCATTCTCACTTATTGCTTGCATTTCCTTTTCCTAACATTGCCTTTTCCTTTTACTGGCCTACCCCCTTTTCAATAATAATAGTTGCATATTTAATCAAGTGTGTTTCTATCGAGGTGGACGAGTCAACCAAGTTGACCCCCAACCAAGCTGACTCGGCCTTTGAAACGATTGGAGTGACAAGTTTGGTACCGAACCAAGCAAATCAGGGTATGACTGAATGGATCGGTAAAAAAATGGTCAATTCATCCCAATCCATACTGTTGATTGCATGGGTAGACCCGGGTTTACTATTATCAACCAACAACACCCCTAACTCACTGGCCCTTTCGGCGACAGACCGCAAGGCGGCCTGAAGTCTCACCCGAAGTGAATCTAATGGGTTGGCCAAGGACTCAAGCGTCTTGGACCAGGTTCTGTGGCAGTCCTACTGGTAGCTCGCAGCTCTTCTGGCTGCAAGATCTCCCTCTGTGTCTGTGCGTCGTGCAACCTCTTGCTCGCGTCGCGCAATCCCGTCGTCGCGCATCCCTTCTAGCCGCAGCGTCTCTACCCTTGCGCACGTCGTGTGAGTCCTCTCTTCACACGACTTATTCCTTCTCACAATAGTCCCAATCTCACCGCATCGTTGCACACCATGCGACACAAAACTCCTGTCCAATGCTAAGTCCTCAACCCACGGAGTCGCGCACCACAGCTTCCTCTGTCGGTGCGGTATCGCCTTCTTGTGATACCCTCCAACCGCGGCTTAGCACACTTAGCATTGTTCGTGTCAACGCGCAAGACCTGATACCCAGACTGTCTTACTGTGATTAATTAACTATCTAAGGCAAGCATAAGTAGGCCTTATACGACGGGCCAAGGATTTCAACTTGTATATATCTTCCTGTAGTGATGTAACTAAACAACTCATTCATACATCAACTGTAATCAAATTGCATAACATAATCAGATAGATGCAGTAAATAAACACAGTATGCAAATCAATTACAGAACATGGGATTTTAACGTGGTTCGCCCCCAGGATGGGAGTTACGTCCACAAAACTGTGCTTCTCTATTATTTCTTAAGGGAAGGCAAACACAGTTCTGCTGCACCTCATAGGCAGCTCAAGATCTTCTCTCTTAGATCTATCTTCTCTACTTTTATGCTGTCTCTCTTACAACATACTCTTCCCTCTCAGCCGATCCCTGCGGATCGTTACATGCGTGCTCTACAAGCCGGCTACTAGTTTTAGTAAGATTGCTACCGCTAGAACCAGAACCAGAGCTCGGCTTTTACAACAGACTACTTATCCTTATTTCCTATTTCAATCACGACTGTCTCTCTATCTAACCGACTGGCTAACTAACTGACTAGCTAACCCTTTACAATACAAAATATATTCTTATATAGGCAGCCCGAAGGTCATGCCATTACAACACTGTGGGCCTGTCCCAACAGTAACCCAAACCCTAATTAGTGACAGTCAGTCCTCTCTATCCTTGAGGTTGCCGCTTCCCGTCACACCACAGCTCTCTGCAGTCTTCCATGCTTCCCGGCACTGATCATGGGTACTATGCACCGCTTCGCTCTTCTGTCCTTCGTCTTCAATGCTTGAGCCTCGTTGCTCCTTCTTCTTTATGAGGGTCGTTGAGCCCTCCTGTCTTCCGCCACTGCCTTCAATGCAGTGGGTGAGCTCTCCCTTCTCAGCCGCTCAGGTACCATTGCCTTTCTTTGACTTTCGCATCTCAAAAAGTCATGGTTTCTGGCTCTGCTCTGCAGCTGGAACCGTGCTACGGCATCGTAGCTCCGTCTTATCCTCTTTCCGCCAAAACTTATCTCTCCGCCAAAACTAGCAGCTTCTTCTGTAGCTGCGGGACCCTACTCCAACAATCCCCTAACACTTACTTGTGGCTCATCCTCGAGCCACCTGGAACGGGCTTCTCCTACTGTAGTTTTTCCTTCTGTAGCTTCTCCTTCGCCTCCTACGAAGTCTTCTGCAACTTCTGCCGAAGTCCTTCAACTTCGTTCTTCATTACCTCGGCACGTTCTCTTGGAATTTCGGTAACTTAGTTCACTGGGCTCTCTTATCCTTTCTGCCCATAGTCACGGTTTCACTCTCTTCGCTCTTTCTTCTTTATGAGCGCTCTAGTGTTTGAGAAGTGTTCCACAGATATCCTTTCCTTTTTATCTGGGTTAGAAATTTTATCACAAGGAAAATCTGTATCTTCCAGCCTTCTCAAACATTTCCTTCCATCTAGAGCCTTTTGGATGGAGAAGAAGCAACCCATGAACTTCGCTCCGAGAACAAGCCTTTGTCCTCATTCTGGAAGTCTCCCCTCCGCTGGGTTTGCAGTCTTCTTCCACTTCTCTTCTCTTTGAAGTGGTCCAGATCCACATGCTACCTCTGATCCTCAGGTTTCTGTTTCAGTACCTCCAGAGTCTTTCATGTTTCTCTTAGCTGATCAGATAGGTCAGCGATTTTCTCCCGTTGCGTTTTTTTTCTCATTTTTACCTTCCTCCTAGCGGGAGATTTTTTCTCATCATTCTTCCTCTTTGCTTTCTTATCTTCAGTGATCGGCTTGGCGTTCTTCTTCTCCTTAGCAGAGACTTTAGTGACAACTTCTACTTTTGGCACTTGACTCTTCATCCTTAGCGGCTGTCTGCCCTGTGATGTCTCTAATTTCACAACCTTGGGTGGCGTCGTCATGGCGAACGCACGGCCAGTACGTTCTTTCTAAACTTCACTTTTATAGGTTCGGCCTCAGTCAAAATCCGCTTGGCTGAATACTCTGGGCATGCAGTGGCTTCGAACTCTGGAAGTCACTGTACTCTGGAACTTAATTGGCGCTGCGCAGGGGACACTTAGCACTGCCCTGTATAGCTCTCGAGATTTGGTAACTGTACCCTTCCTACTTGAAGGATGTCTGCTTTTATGCCGAAGGCATACTACCGGACGCAACGGTTATCCTGTGTCATACCCGTTGGTCATCGTAATTACCTGGACAAGACCCTACCCGTCATTCTTATTTGTCATAATTGCTGAGATCTGATCACGTGTCCCTCAAAGCGTGCATATACAGGCATCGGTGTCGTCGGAGATTTACCAAATCTGGAAAAATTTATTATACTGTTGTCAAATCTATGGTAGGGGATACCGGTCATTTTTTCATTAACTACCTGTCAGACAGTGACTTGACTAGCCCACTGTCGGTTGCAAACTGGGTATGTGGCATGGGGAAACATCGCACTGTTGCGATGCAACTCCGCATCACCTGCGCAAACAAACAGCGTCAATTTTTTATTTTTTTATTTTTTATAGTGTAGACTCATTCCCGGTGCGATGCCTCCTTTCAACTACACTGGACATATGCACCATCATACACTAGTTTAAGCTAGGTTTGAGAGGCGAGGTGGCTATCACTATAGAGCTTAAGCCTACTGCCATTAATCCATGTGGGAAAAAGCTCCCCGTTTAGCTGGCTGAGCTGAACAGCACCTCCCTCTGTAACTTGCTATATCTGATATGGCCCCAGCCAATGTGTCTTGAACTTCCCTGGAAACTTAATGAACTTGCTGTCATAGAGGAGCACTAGGTCTCCGATCTGGAAAGTCTTACTCTTAATGTGTCTGTCATGCCAAGATTTTTCTCGGGCCTTCTGCACTTTCTGATGGAATCCAGCGATGAACCTGTCTTCTTCTAAGGAAAGCAGCTATGCCAGCCTTTCCTCGACTGTATCTGTATCAGTCATCTCGGTAATCTGAGCGATTCTTAAGCTGGGAAGAATATACTCCATAGGCATAACAGCCTCCTGTCCATATACCAAGCTAAAAGGTGTGTGTCCCGTAAGTTTCTTGCATGTGGTTCTGTATGCCCATAATACAGTGTTAACTCTGAGATCCCAGTCATTCCTTTGGTTATTGCAGATCTTAGTAAGAGCATTTTCTAGAATCTTATTGAAGGCCTCCACCGTACCATTATCATGTGGATGGTAGGGAGTGCTCTTATAGTGTTGAATCTAGAATTCTTCTGTCAATGCCTCAATAGTGTTGTTCAAGAAATGTTTGCGTTGATCACTCATCAAAAGTACTGGGAATCCAAATCTACTAATGATATTTTCAAACAGGAACTGTGCAGCTGTAGCAGCATCACAATTTCTTACTGCTTTGGCCTCTGCCCATCTAGTGAGGTACTCTATTCCAGTAATAATATATCTCGCTCCCGTGCGCTTTCCTGGTGGGTTGATAGGACCCACAAAATCTATAGCCCATTTGTCAAATGCGCGCAACATGACCTGCGGTCGCAGCGGCATTTCATCGCGTCGAGAGGGTTTTCCCACCCTCTGGCAGATATTGCAGCATCTGCAAAATTCCTTGGTGTCTTTATGCAACGTAGGCCACCATAATCCTGCCTCCAGGATTTTCTGCGCAGTCGGCTTTCCAGCGAAATGACCTCCTGCGGTTCCTGAATGGGCCTCTCTGATAATAACGTCTTTTTCATGCGGCATAACACACCTGCGTAGAACTTCATCTGGGCCTAACTTGTATAGGCATCCTGCAATGAGGGTGAAGTATGATGCCTTAACAACCAACTGTTTCTTTTGCTGCTTAGTAAACTCATCAGGTGCTACTCCTGTAGTGAGGAATTGAATAATGTCAGTATAGTAGTCATCTGCGATCTGGATAGAGAACAACGGTGCATCTGGTAAGTTGTCATCTAGGTTACTGGGCTCTTCCCCTGAGTCTATATGTGACAGATGATCTGGTCCAGCATTCAGTCTTCTTGGTTTCACAATGATTTCAAAATCATACTCCTGAAAGAGGAGTAACCATCCGCAGATTCTCCCCCCTAACACTGGTTTATTAACTAGGTACTTCAACGCAGAATGGTCAGTAAAAATTTTAAACGAGGCACCCAATAGATAGTGCCTGAACTTCTGTAGTGCATACACCATAGCTAAGCCCTACCTTTCTGTTGTGGTGTAGTTCTTTTCCGCTGTTGATAGCTTTCTACTGGAATATGCGATGGGATGGTCAAGATCCCCTTCTCCTGGCTGTGTCAAGACGACTCCTAATGCGATGCCGGATGCATCCACATGTAGATGGAAAGGCTTAGTCTAGTCCGGAAATACTAGGATGGGTGTTGTAACCATCTTCTCCTTAAGTATGTCGATACTCTACTGGCATTCCTCATTCCATAGGAATTTTACATCCTTCTTCAGCAATTTCTCCATTGGTGCTGTAATCTTTGCATAGCCCTTGATGAACTTTCTGTAGTACCCGGTATGACCAAGTACTGTCCTGAGTTGCTTGACTGAGTTGGGTGCTGGAATATTTACAATGATGGCGATCTTCGCGGGATCTACCATCAAGCCTTGTCTGCAAACAATGTGACCCAAAAAGATACCAAATGGTGCACAGAATATACATTTTTTCAAGTTTAGAGAAATCTGGTACTGCCTACATTTCTCTAACATCAGTCTTAAGTCTCCTATATGCTTGTCAATTAGTCCAAGTACAGTCCAATCATCAAAATATACTTCTAAGAATTTATGAATTTATTCTTTAAATACAGCAACTACTACTCTAGAAACTATAGCTGGTGCATTCTTAAGACCAAAGGGCATTACCGTATACTGGAACGAGCCCCATTCTGTTGCAAAGGTGGTCTTAGATCGATCTTCTGGATGTATTCTGATCTGGTGGTAGCCTGAAAAGCCATCAGTGAAGGAGTAGACCTCCTGTCCTCCCACGTTGTCTAATACCTCATCAGTGAACGATGTCGGGAATGGATCATGAAGTGATGCATCGTTGAGTTTTCGCAGATCGACACAGATTTTGATGTCTCCTTTTGTTTTCTTCTCTTGGATGACCATGGGGCTAACCCATTCGCTTTCTTCTACGGGTTCAACGATGCCTGCTGCTAGCATCTTATCGATCTTGTCCTTGACTTTTTCTTTGCAACGCGGGTTTAATCGATATGGGCGCTGCTTAACTGGTCTAGCATCCTCTTTCAATGGTATCCTCATAACTCCCAGGTCTCTGACTATTCCCTTCATCTCCGTGAACTTGGTGGGAAATAGGTCCTGATAGTCATGTAACAAATCTGCAATCTTTCCGACTGTTTCATCGTTCCAATAGTCTCCAATAGAGGCAAACTTAGGTTCTGCATCTATGCCAATATTGACCTTTTTAATCTTGATGGGCTCAGTGATTGCTGGAGTCTCTAGCTATGGTCCTCCAACATCGCAAGTTCCTTCTGACTCTGGAATGTTTGTGTTACGAGGGTCCTCCTCCCCCTCCTCTGTTTCTGATGTAAAATTATAGCATTCCAACGCCTCTTCTAGCTGGATAGTCCACTCAAGTTGGGCTGGCACTGAGATGGTGCAATCCTCAAATATCTTGGTCTTGATTATGTCTAGGGCCTGAGCAACACTTGGATGTTCTGATTCAAACGCAAAGGTGAGCAGGAAACTGTCTGTCATAAGTGACCATGTAGTCGTCCCTTTATGTAATTCAGTCTCTGTGTACCAGTTCCTTGGAACTGTGTCCAATGTGTGAATGAATCTGTGTACCCATTCATCCTCTGGAATGTCCGACCAGCTCTGTTCGCATGTCTGAATGTGTGCTCTAGGATCAGTTTCTCCTGTGTACTTCTGCTGAACATACTCTTTGTCGAACGAAAATCTGATCGCCATCAATATTTTAATATTATCCCATGATGCGATATTTTCTTTATGCGTGTACCACCATCTTGCGGGTGTGGCTCGTGCTGCAAGGTCCATAGCTGTGATTCTCTGTTCGTAAGGCATCTGTTGCTCAAACTACTCGAGGAAGTCCTGGATATCTGTCATTCCATTGTATGATGGAATATCAGTGGTCTCCACCCCAATCCATCGCAGTGATTTACTCATAAACGCACATCTGCAAGCTGAGACTTCGTAAAGTCTATTCTGCCAGTTTTCTAGGCCGACATCAGAATCCGATGCACATGAGCTGTCGCATCGCCAACTGATGTTCCCTTCTACGGTTGGGTTGATGTAGTCGTTCTGGTTCGCAGTCATCTGGTAAAGGCTATCCATGTTATGTGCTTCCTCCTCTGCTCTTAAGGGTTCAATATACCTAGGACCTTGGTAAGGATCCAGTGGTGCGATGACCCGGATCTGCGCATCCTCAAAGGTCATTTGTTTTCTCTTTAGGTCAATGACAGCCTTGCTACCAATTGCCCAATCAATACTTAATAGTGCTGGATATGGTCGACTGTCGCCAATGATTTATATAACCTCGAAGTCCACAAAAGTACGAACTCCGTCAATATCAACTGGCACCTGTGGTAGTCGACCCAGTGGTGATACTCGCTGCTGATTAGATAATCTCAGGTGGATAGGTGATAGGGCTAACTGAGGACTACCCATCTGTTCCCATGTCTGCTTGGTTAGAACATTCACCTCTGATCCGAGATCTAAGACAACCTCATCCATTTCAAACTCACCAATCTGTGCTGTGAATTTCATCTCTCTTCCTGTCCTTGTGTGTCTTGTAATATTATGAACAGCGCGGTGTGCACTGCCCGATAGAGAAGGTTGCTGACACTGATCTATGATGCGCTGTAGCTCACCGACAGCTTTGTCATTTCTCAGGAGTTTCAAACAGCTGTGCAAGAAGGATTGTACACTTCCTGTCGATTCATCCTCATCACATCTTCCCGATGTGGTAGCCTGCTGTGCCTGCTCAGGGCTATCGCCACAAGGTGTTTGCTGCGGTACGCCCCTAGATGGCGGTACCTGCAATCCTGGTTGTGTAGGTTCATCGAAGGAAGCCTTAGCTTCATGAAATGTCTCTTTATTCTTCTGTAGGTCGAGTGCTGTTGCTCTACTAGGAGCTCTGCGCACCCACCCCTGACTTGTGTTCTTTCCGGTCTCCTGCGATGTGCCACTGGTGGAAGCACCGCTCCTAGTCACAATATTGACTCTTGGTTTTGGCTCTGCCTACTCAGCAACAATGAGCTGGATGTTCTGATGTGCGGCTGGTTTAGGGTCTCTGATCTTAGCTATTAGGATAGGACACTCTTCTATGGTATGGTCATAATATTTTCAGTAATTACAAGTAGTAGTGGGGCTCTGACAGTCCCTAGCATAGTGTCCTACAACTCCGCAATTATAACAAGTGATTGGCCCACGACCTTGGCCAAAACCTCCTCCTCAGCCAAAGCCTTCTCCACGTGCGAAGCCTCCTCCACAGCCTCGTCCTCTGAATCCTCCTGCACGGCCTCCGTAAGCCTGATCCGGCTGTGGTCCTGTTGCTGGACCCTGTGTGTCTGCTTGGACTCTGTACACATCATGTTGTCTCTCTGACATGAGATCATAATCTCAGCAGTCCTGTTGATCATGCCTGATGGATTTACAGAAGATACAATATAGGTTTTTAGGTGTCTGTACATACTTCTGAAGCAAGGGGCATTGTTAAGGTGGATGTCCTTGTGTTTTACATATTTCACACCATGGCTCTTGTGTTCTCGGTAAGGGGTTAGGAGCCCCTGATGCTAAATATTCTGCGAAGACTGGACAGTTGTCTTTGGTATGACCCTGTGCTCTACACTTTATGAACCATATGTCTTGCATAGCCTCTTTCCCTTTCTTAAGTTCGTGTATCTGTAACGTGAGGTTGGCCAACTGGTTCTGTAGGGTTTTCATTCCTGTGGTAGTCTCTGCTAGAGGTGAAGCCTCTAGTTTCATTGCCATCTCCAGCGCTTCATCTTGAGTAGTGAGTTTCTGCTGCATTAGTGGCATTCTAATATGAGGGAGCAGCGCTGCAATAAACCATTCCTTATGCTGCTCCGGCACAAACTCAAAAATTACTTGGTCTATAAGAGCTTTGAATTTCTGGTCAAAGTCCCATACTGACTCTGATGGTAGCTGCTTAATATCCTTAAGCTCTGTAATGCACTGAGACTTAGACTTAGGCTTCTTAAATTCTTTGATCATGGCGTTCTTGACCTGGGCAAGCGTCTTAGGCAATGTAGTATACTTTATGTACCATGTTAAGGCTCTGTCTCTGAGTGTGGTGACCAACTGTACAAGTTTAAGGTTATCATCATTGATTGTTTTAATGGTCCACATGGCTTCACATAGGAACCAATGTTGTTCCAGGTCTTCTTCTCCTGTACCTTTAAAAATAGGTAGCTTCATGTCGTCTCCCATTCTATTTTTCTGTGGTGGGTTCTGACTGACTGGGCTACTACCACTCAGCGGTGTAGGTGAAGGTGTTGTAGCGGGAGTAGGTACTGGCTGTGAGCTACTAGATGGAGTACCTACAGGGTTATTCTGAGTCCCTGTTTGTTTCTGTGGAGTATAGGGGTGGTAAGGGATACCCCCCTCTGGTTCTTCTGTGGTACTAGGACTCTGTTGTATAATACTGTCTGAACTATCTTCAAATACAGGAGAGCTAAAATCTACTTTATACTTCTTTCCACTACGGGTTCGTCCAATGTCATCAAAATCACTTTCAAACTCTTGTGACATTACTATATTTACTTATTCATCTGAAACTAGATCCATTGTTCCTTTTTCATATAGCAGCATTTTAAGGGACAAGTTTAGAGATCTTAGGTACTTACCACGATATCCTCTGAAGAAGTATCATTCAGCTGCGCTGAAGCTCTTTCTCTGGTCAACTGCAAATTCTGTAACAAAGCCTTCTAGCACACTTGTCAGCCAGAAGTCCACTGCTCTCGTAATCGGATTGTCGAGGTTCTGTACGTTTTGAATCAGCTCCGGTGTCCAGACAATGTGTCTTTTCTTCTTGAATGTGTTCTCATCTGTCAACTTGGATAACCAGTCGAAAATCTCGTTTCCATAGGTTGCAAAAAATATAGCATGTATGTCTGAAGCGATATGCTTTTCTAACCAGGATTTTGTGCTCAGTCTCGGACTCCAATTCTCTTTCTTGGCGAACTCCCTTAAGTCTGAATCCAGCCACTGGTGAAACTCTTCTCTGGTAGGATGCCAACAGAACATTAACTCCCAGTCATTTAAATCGGCAACGGAACCATTTTTTGATTGCATGGGCAAACCCGGGTTTACTATTATCAACCAAAAACACCCCTAACTCACTGGCCCTTTCGGCGACAAACCGCAAGGTGGCCTGAAGTCTCACCCAAAGTGAATCTAATGGGTTGGCCAAGGACTCAAGCGTCTTGGACCAGGTTCTGTGGTAGTCCTACTGGTAGCTCACAGCTCTTCTAGCTGCAAGATCTCCCTCTGTGTCTGTGCGTCGTGCAACCTCTTGCTCGCGTCGCACAACCTCTTGCTCGCGTCGCACATCCCTTCTAGCCGCAGCGTCTCTACCCTTGCGCACGTCGCGCGAGTCCTCTCTTCGCACGACTTCTTCCTTCTCACAATAGTCCCAATCTCACTGCATCACCGCGCACCGTGCGACACAAAACTCCTGTCCAACGCTAAGTCCTCAACCCACGGAGTCGCGCACCGCAGCTTCCTCTACCGGTGCGGTATCGCCTTCTTGCGATACCCTCCAACCGCAGCTTAGCACACTTAGCATTGTTCGTGCCGATGCGCAAGACATGATACCCAGACTGTCTTACTGTGATTAATTAACTATCTAAGGCAAGCATAAGTAGGCCTTATACGACGGGCCAAGGATTTCAACTTGTATATATCTTCCTGTAGTGTTGTAACTAAACAACTCATTCATACATCAACTATAATCAAATTGCATAACATAATCAGATAGATGCAGTAAATAAACACAGTATGCAAATCAATCACAGAACACGGGATTTTAACGTGGTTCACCCCCAGGATGGGAGTTACGTCCACAAAACTGTGCTTCTCTATTATTGCTTAAGGGAAGGCAAACACAGTTCTGCTGCGCCTCATAGGCAGCTCAAGATATTCTCTCTTAGATTTATCTTCTCTACCTTTATGCTGTCTCTCTTACAATATACTCTTCCCTCTCAGTCGATCCCTGCGGATCGTTACATGCGTGCTCTACAATCCGGCTACTGGTTTTAGTAAGATTGCTACCGCTAGAACCAGAACCAAAGCTCGGCTTTTACAACAGTCTACTTATCCTTATTTCCTATTTCAATCACGACTGTCTCTCTATCTAACCGACTGGCTAACTAACTGACTAGCTAACCCTTTACAATACAAAATATATTCTTATATAGGCAGCCCGAAGGTCGTTCCATTACAACACTGTGGGCCTGTCCCAATAGTAACCCAAACCCTAATTAGTGACAGTCGGTCCTCTCTGTCCTTGAGGTAGCCGCTTCCCATCACACCACAGCTCTCTGCAGTCTTCCATGCTTCCCGGCACTAATCATGGGTACTATGCACCGCTTCACTCTTCTGTCCTTCATCTTCAATGCTTGAGCCTCGTTGCTCCTTCTTCTTTATGAGGGTCGCTGAGCCCTCCTGTCTTCCGCCGCTGCCTTCAATGCAGTGGGTGAGCTCTCCCTTTTCGGACGCTCAGGTACCGTTTCCTTTATTTGACTTTCGCATCTCAAAAAGTCATGGTTTCTGGCTCTGCTCTGCAGCTGGAACCGTGCTACGGTGTCGTAGCTCCGTCTTATCCTCTTTCCGCCAAAACTTATATCTCCGCCAAAACTAGTAGCTTCTTCTGTAGCTGTGGGACCCTACTCCAACACATACTAAATTGACCAAGTGAATGTGGGAATGAACAGGTCACACACATGACACTTAAATTCAAAAAAAAAATTAACCTAGAAATATAAACATCGAGACTCTAAACCTACTTCATTGTCGAGTCAATTAGCTTTGTAGGATTCCTATACATCATAACACTATTTGGAGTAAAAAACAACTTGCTTTGTAGGCCCTAGATGCCACCCATGTGCACAATAGTCAATCTATAAAGTAGCCCCCAAATACAAAAAAGTTCTTCACAAAATAGGGCATGAACCATGTGAACAACCTTCCAAGTGGACCAGCTCAATGAGTAACCTCCAAGCATGTAATATCTCTCATGAAATGGTGTATAAAAGAGTGTAAGCATGCTTCAAATTATGACTTTCTCCTTTGGTAGGGCTGAACACTACCCTTATGCATGTGTCTCCAAGGGTGAATGTTCCTCAAATAATGAGAGAAGGCCTTCCTCTAACAATAAACCAGTACACCAAGGTGAATTGACCCTATTTAGGGCTTCCAGAACAAACTTGGTATTTTCAATGTCACACTAGGAGCAATGTTGGGCAGTCTTATGGCCATAAACAAATATAGAATCAAGTATGAGCATTAAAGGGACAAATATGAGCACTTTGGGAGCATTTTGAAGGTCACAGCAAACAGTAAAGCATCTCAAATCAGCTATAATTAGGCCAACCTTCAGATCTGGGCACATTGCAGCAATAAAAGATGATGATCAATGGCAATGGGAGGCAGTCTTTGCAATTTTGGCTATGAAAATGAGAAATATGTGGGTGAAAGCAACCCTAAAATCTCATTCATATGCCTTATAACAGCATCCACATGAATGTTGGGCACAAACAAACCTGTTTGGCAGTAAAAAAGGGTATGAAGCAACCCTATGTCACCATCTTGGGCACCCTTGTGCACTTATCCATCACCAAATAGGCGTACCTCTAAATCTTTTCCAAATTGGAGGGTTAAAAGGCAGTTATGAGCATGAATAGCCCTATGAAAAGTGACGAACAACGGAAAAATAGGCTTTGAGAAATGTTTGGTTGAATTTGAAGGTTGAAATGACATTAACAAACAATTATGGGCACAGATATGGACATAAAGAGTAGGCCTGGGCACTCCAACAGCCTCAAACCTTCATTCTGCGAATAAATAAGGGCTATTCCAACCTCCTAAACAACAATTTATAGCAGTATCATGAATTCTGGGTGTTTTTTCTCCACAAAAAGGGGGTAAACAAGCCTAAATAAAACCAATACCATTTAATTTCAGACCCTATAAACCAAGTTGGATTGTGCTTTAGGTGATTCTCGGTAGTCTCTTGAAGGAAATAAATAGCAAATAACAGTCTTTAGTGGCTTTCCTTGCAACCGTAGGTCACAAAACAACCCTAAAAATCTCTGGACCTGTGCACAAGAGAAGTAACAACCCCATTTGTCCCTAAAATATCAAGTTTGTTATGCATTAAGGGCCCCTGTCAGTGCAATGATTCTTCCCAATGTTTGACAGTTTCCCTATGATTTCCATCTATAAACCACTATTGTGGTTTCATCATTGATCCCATTCAAGAACAAAAAGG
>LPNX011002499.1:230934-252758 GCA_001517045.1 Pseudotsuga menziesii | reverse complement strand
TCTTAAGGGTGGGGAGTTCCAATCAAAACCCTATATATCCAATGTCTTTCTTCACTGTTTGGCTTGATGGACTTCCTGTTATCTCCTCTCCTTCTCTAACCACATGTCTTCCATCTCTCACCACCTCATTGAAAAAAATGTTATTTTAAAAATTAAAAATTAAGGACCTAATAAGACCAAACAAAACTTGTTGGCTTTCCCTCATGTTGGTAATCCATGTGTTTCCCCTGTCCAGTGGACAACCCCCCTATTGTATATGCTATCCATTCGATTTGATGCATAGCTCGGATACATATAGACATGGATGTTCTAAATGACACGAAGAAAAATCCAATTATCCATAAACCAAGTTAGATCAATTTTGGAAACCAAGGGATTAATCGAGTTCATTCCAACATTGACAAACCCTTTATAATCATATAGGGGTGGGGGATTCATCTCATTGAAGTTAGGTTTATAATTGTTTTAACAAAATATTGGCACACAATAAAGAGTGGGAACTATTTCTAAAGGTAAACCAATGCTCTATTCGGGTCGAGTATTCACATAGAATTTCTCCCTACTCCCTTGTAGCTCCGATGATGGGTGGGATACTGTGAGCTAAGAGATAATGTTGCTGCTAGCTCTCATCTATCCTAATGTAATGTGGCAATCTAGGGCATCTAAAATTTCTGTTTGGAATTGATGTGGTTGTAGATGTTTTTCCACAAATACACAGCAAACATCACAACATGCCCAAAAAAACTGAAACCCTGAACCGATTTCATGCCCATCCAATCTAAAACCCTGAACCGGTTACATGCCCAAAAACCCTTGTCAGAGCATGCCCAAAAAATGAGGTGATGCTTACCCATTGAGCCATGAGCTCCAAATTGAAACCATGAGCTCCAAACATGAACCGTGAGCTCCAAATGTGAACCGTGAGCTCCAAATCAAAACCGTGAGCTCCAATTCTCAACCACAAGCTCCAATTCTAAACCCTGAGCTCCACCGGAGCTACTCCAAAATTCACAAAAATGTCCAAATTGCATAGAACTGTCCAAAACGAGTTGCGACAATGTCAAAATAGACTATTTATTTTTTATTATATATTATTTTATATTATATGTATTTTATTTTTATTATATCTTATTTTATATTATATGTATTGCCATAATAGTATTTTTTTATTAAGTATAGTATTTTTAACTTAGCCATATGTATTTTTTAGTATATGTATTTTTAACTTAGGAATAGTATTTTTTATTATAATATGATGATGATGATGGCGATCTCACCTAATCCCTACAATGAAACCCCTGAAGATGAAGATGATGATGGCGATCTCATCTAATCCTTACAATCTCACCTAATCATCATCATCTTCATCATCTTGATCATCATCATCATCATCATCATCATTGTCATCGTCGTCTTCAACATTGTGGTCTTCATTATCATGACCCTCATCATCAGCATCATCGTCGTCGTCGTCGTCTTCATCTTAAGATGAATGAAATTGTTTGATATAGCCAATAAAATGAAAGGAATTTTTTGTATCCTTGAAATACTTCTTATATCTAATAGATTCCTCGACTTCTAGAACTATGGGTCCCAAATATATGTTCAATAGAGAGATGCAAACCTAAGAGGAAGAAAAACATCCTAACTTGAATAAAGAACCTTCACATTAATTAGGGAAGAACCATCTACATAACGACACATCCCTATCTTGGATAAATGAAAATATAGCTTTGAAGGATGATTGAAAAGTTGAGCATGTGAGTCAAGCTAGTGACAACTAGGGTAGAACCTAACTACACAAAAAGTTCGAGTTCAATGCTTTCCATTATAATATTATAAAATCATATCTTAAAAACTATTATAATTATTATAAGTTATCATATTACTCTATTATTATTATCTTCTCTTGCAACAAAAATATTACTATTTTTATGGTTTGTGAAAACACATAAAGTTGGGGATATGTAAAAATATCAACCAAATAAAGTGAAACAATTACCTCCCTCCCATCCCTTAGCTTTGATGATCATGAAGATGACGATGATCGGAAGACGATGACGATGATCATGAAGATGACGACGACGATGATGATGATGATGATGACGACGATGATGAAGAAGATGATGATGGTGATGATGATGAAGATGATGATGATGGTGATGATGATGTTGATGATGATTATCATCATCATTAAATGAGTATGACAATGATAATGATGACGATGATGATGATGATGTTGATGATGATGAAGATGATGATGATGATGGTGATGATGATATCGATGATGATTATCATCATCATGAGGATGACGATGATAATGATGACAATGATGATGATGATGTTGATGATGATGAAGATGATGATGATGATGTTGATGATGATGATTATGATTATGATGTTGATGTCGATGATGACAATGATTATGATGATGATGATGCCGATGATGTTGTTGATGATGATGATGATGATGTTGATGACGACGATGACAATGATGATGATGATGATCTTGATGATGATGATTATGATTGTGATGATGATGATGATGATGATCTTGATGATGATGATGATGATTATCATCATCATAAGGATGATGATGATAATGATGACGATGATGATGAAGATGATAATGATGATGTTGATGATGATGTTGTTGATGATGATGATGATTATGATGTTGATGTTGACAATGACAATGATGATGATGATTATCATCATCATGAGGATGATGATGATAATGATGACAATGATGATGAAGATGATGATGATGATGAAGACGATGATGATGATGATTATGATGTTGATGAAGACGATGACAATGATGATGTCGACGATGACAATGATGATGATGATGATCTTGATGATGATGATTATGATGATGATGATGATGATTATGATGATGATGATGATGATGATTATCATCATCATGAAGATGACGATGATGATGATGACAATGATGATGAAGATGATGATGATGTTGATCGTGACAATGATGATGATAATGACAATGATCATGAGGATGAAGATGATGATGATGATGATGATGATGATGATGATTATGATGATGATGATGGTGATGATGATGTTGATGATGATTATCACCATCATGAGGATGATGATGATAATGATGACAATGATGATGAAGATGATGATGATGGTGATGATGATGATGATGATGACGATGATCATGAGTATAACGATGATGATGATGATGACGATGATGATGAAGATGATGGTGACGGTGATGATGATGTTGATGATGATTATCATCATCATGAGGGTGACGATGATGATGATGGTGATGATGATCATGAAGACAACGATGATGAAGATGGCGATGATGATGATTGCCTTATGATGATGACAATGAAGATGATGATGTGTGATGATGACGACGACGATGATGAAGATGATGATGAGGATGATGAAGATGACGACGACGATGATGATGATGATGATGATGTTGATGATGATGATGATGATGATGATGTTGATTCCAACAATGACAATGATGATGATGATGATGGTGATGGTGATGATGTTGATGGTGATGATGATGATGATGTTGTTGATGATGATGAAGAAAATGATGATGATGATGATCTTGATGATGTTTATTATCATCATCATGAGGATGACGATGATAATGATGACGATGATGATGAAGATGTTGATGATGATGATGATGATTATGATGTTGATGTAGACGATGAAAATGATGATGATGATGATGATGATGATGATGATGATGATGATGATGGTGATGGTAATGGTGATGATGTTAGTAACTCTTTTTTTTTTAAATAACATAAAATAATAGTTCTAATTAAATATTTACCTTTCAATATATTTTATCGTCTTCTTCATCCATGTCATCGTCTTCTTCATCCAAGTCATCATCTGTATCATCAAATACATAGTCAACATTGTAAGGATTGGCCATATCATCATCGTCATCATCATCAGTTACACTCATCGTTTCATCGTTGCATTAGGGATTCAATACCTGAAGAAACTGTTAAAAATACATGGAAATTGTCAGCACAGATCCATGATAATATTACTTGAACTTGGAGAATTCATGGCCTGTAGCAACCCACATATTAGATTACGAGATCTATATTTTGATATATCAACCAACACAACAAAGCTTGCAGATAACAGAAACCATCATCATTAAAAATATATTGTGGATTTATGGGAATGCTCCCTTGGAGAATACGACACATTTCTCCACCATTAAACCGCCTTGTCCCTCCAATCTTGGGTCATTTTTTACTATAAATTAGCAGTAACAAGACATAACCTTTGAATATGGACAGAATCTAAGGGTTGAAATACAGTTATGGGCATGTTTCAATCTTAAAAGGTGATGAATAACAACATAAAACTAACTTTGGTAAGTTCTAGTCCAATTTAGATGGTTAAAGCTCCAATTTTGGGCATGAACAGGCATGGTAAGAGAACTCAATTCTCATTTACAAACTATTTGGAGGGGTTTTGAGTGCATTGTGTGCTCTAGAATAACAATATACAAATTTGATATAGGCTTTTGCATTAGGGAAGGTGCCAAAAGTATAAACAATAGTCATAAAAGCCCTAAAAAATCCAGGTTTGATGTGTGTTAGTGATTCATGCGTATGAAATGAAAGCCCTATAGGGGGTGATTTACCTGTGTGACCAATCATGCCTTGTTTGGAGTATTGTCCAACCTACGTGGGGCACTCATGGAAAGTTTGGATAGGTTTGCATGGTATATTGTGAATTAATTGTTGTAGCATCATTTGGTTCCTTCAGTCAGGTTGAATCCTTGAATCATTACACAAGTGTAACAAAGCATTTGCTCCATATATCTATGGATTTTAACCTAATAAAGATGCACAATATGGAATTTTATGAGAAGTTTTGGAGCTTGGGTCTCCTTTTGTTCAGTATATGTGACTTCAAAAAGATTTGTTTATCTCCTTAAGACTATTGTCAACGTCCCTCTTTTTCAAATTAAGACCATCAATAGAGAACTCTGTGGGGGTGCTACTCTATCTAGATTGAGTTGTAGAAGAAGGTATGTGATCTTAGATTAGCAATTTCCAGTTTCCAACTCTATTTCTAGCAAGATGTTTGTTGTTGTTCCTCAAAAATTTCCCACCTTTGGAGTTGGGGCTTCTTCATTGTTGTTTGGAAGGCCAAACCAGGCTCAACCTACCTAGAATTGCTATTGTTTGCTGTTGTTTATTACCTCAGAAATTGGCCAGTTTAAAAAATGGTTGAAGTTTGATGGTAGAAACAATGCCCAAGCTCACCCGGGACTTCTTTATCATGACCAGAGGTTGTTCATCCCCTTTTTAACTGTCTAGAATGCACTCAGACCTGTCCAAAAATGTTTTTTTAGTTCTTGTTACAACTGAGTTTGTGTGAAATTATGCCTCTTTAACTCTGTTATGTGCCCAGAACTAACCTTACGTGTGCCTAGGTCTTTGATCTAGGGTTTTTCATGAGCCCAGGATTGCCAAAATGCACCTAGATCTACTCTATCCACCACTTCTATCCTAAAAACAAGC
This sequence comes from Pseudotsuga menziesii, assembly GCA_001517045.1. NCBI lineage: Eukaryota > Viridiplantae > Streptophyta > Pinopsida > Pinales > Pinaceae > Pseudotsuga > Pseudotsuga menziesii. The sequence goes on along the minus strand of LPNX011002499.1, from coordinate 247,200 downwards.
CTAGGTCTACTTCTCTCACTTTTTCTCCGCCCACAGACCTAACATTAATTCAATTTACTCACATTTCGACTGCTGGAGTAGGAGGTTTATTTCTGCTGCTAGACATGCCCAGAACTACTAGTACTACTGATTGAGGTCTGTAATGTACCTAGAGGCTGGAAATTCTCCCAAAATGTTGTTTAGAGGCTCAGAATAGTTCATATAATGTCCAGGTTTGGGATTTATGGTTGTTTTCATACCCATATCTATTACTCTCATGCTGTCTTTTCCCACGGTCAACCCATAATTATAAATTAATGTTTTTTTAGGGCTGCTTGAGGCCACAAACATACCCAAAATTGCCCATAGTGCTGTAAAAATGGTATAGACCTATCTAAAAAGTAATCTTTGTCATAGGACAAATATTTCTAATCCATTTACCAATTACAAGCAATCTTTGTCATAGGACAAATATTTATAGAATGCCTTTGATTGTAATTGGTAATAACCCCATCAAGTTGGGATCACTTAGAATGCTAGGAAATATTGGGACACAATATACTACAGAAGATGGACAAGAAAATGGTTCAAATGAAGACCAGACTAAAGGAAGATAAAAATTGTTAAAATAACTATAACAATACAAAAGGGGACTTACTTCCCTATAGTTGATTTATTAGTGTCTCAAGCCCATGTTGATGAAGAAATGGTTTCCTAGAAGATCAAGTTTAAACTCTTCCTAGATTAACCAGTTTCAAAAAAAAGAACTATAAACATAACCAGAGGGTTTTTTGTTTTTCTCATAGAGATGGATATTTTATTTTGGAAATGTATGTTACCTATATGCTTAGTGGGGATGAGTATTGAAACCAATAAATACCTTTTTGTTGTTGAAAAAGGATTATCCTTGTAATTTAATATAAAGTACAAAGAGCAGGCCTTTAGATCACTAAATTTCCTCTTTCCACCACAGTGAGGAAGGAAAGCATATCCAACAGGGTTGTAATAGTTGTTGATGTATTTGTAACTTCGAAATGTATTCACTTTAATATTTTATATATTGTATTTCTTTGTACCCCGATGTTCCTATTAGGAGAATCATTAATGTAATCAAGTCATGTAAAGTCATAGAGGTTAACCCTCCTTTGTAAGTCGGGGAAAAAGTCCCCACAGAGTAGGGGTACTACGGTTATTAGACTCTCCTAGTGAGGTCGGACCTGGTAAGTAATTGTCAAGTGGAAAACTAGTATAAATAGAGAGTGAGATTCTCTATTTGAAGCACACACTCACTCAACTGTAGCGCATGAGTGAGAGAGCAGGATCTTGCACAAGTGAGAGAGAGAACAACTGTTGGAGATCATCTTTGTGTTTTCGGGTTCTAATTTTGCTATTGGTGCTCATTCTATATTTGAGTAATTTATGGGGTTTTATCCTTTATGGTTTCCCTAAGGAAAAATCTTTGTGTCTCTTGTCTCTTGTGATTATTGTTGTGCATGTTATTCTCTTAGATAAGATCCTAGATCATATTGATTAAATGAAAAAAATATAACATGGTATCAGAGCTGACCTAAGAAGAAGACATTGTAAATATACAAAAGTTAGGGCTTCTTAATTTTTGGGTCTCTCTCCACAGATCATTAGCAAAAGGAGGCTAGGATGACTCTCCATTGAAGGGCGCATCTTTCTGTCAAAGCAGAATTTGAGTTCGGGCATTTTTAGTTTTTGACCTATCACTGCTGCGGGGAATTAGGGATTTTCACAAAAGAGGAATTTTTGAGTGAGCCAGCATAGGATTTCTCTCCTACTCAAAATAAAAATTTTGAGACCAAGGTCGAAATTTTTGGTTGCGTAAAACTCTGGGAAAGTCAAACCCTAATTTGACCCCGGACGAGAAAACCCTAAAAGACTAAAACTAGTCATTTTGGTGCAATCGCTATATCTCAAGATTGGAGACGAATCAGGAGCCAAAAAATTTACAAGATGAAGATAAATTCTTGATGTACCTAGTTTACAAGTGTAAGCCTCAAATTCTCTATATTCTGGGAGATATGATTCCTCCAAATCAGGGTACCAGCCTCTCCCTGGATTCATCCCTAAACATGACACCTAGGGAAAATTGATATATCTCGGCCTATGAAGGTCCAAATAAAATTTATCAATATGTTCTAGGTAGGGAATAGAATTTAATTTCTATGGTAAAATTTTCATACCCCGAAGGTGAAACGGTGACACCTGGAAGTCTGTACAAGTTCCCTATGCTGAACAATCCTGAAACAGGCCTCCTTGGGAAAAATCCCATAAGTCCAAATTGGTGAAACCAATTCTTCCAAAACCTATAGTGTTGGAAAGAGGACAAATGAGGCTACCTCAGTACAAAATTTTAGACATAGGGGAGCATTATATTTGAAGATACCACAGAAACAATATCAAACATTTTTGCAAAAGAAATTGGAAAACTAGGGCTTCTTGTTCCCGGACCTTCCCTCCACTGGTTTTAGAAAATTAGTACATTGGAAATCTCACCTTGACTAGACCCATATTTATATCCAATCAAATATGAAATATTCCAATTTTTGAAAATTAGGGTTTCTCTGACAAACCCCAGATCAGCCAGCTCCGAAACCATGATGGACACCTCAAATCGGTAAGATCTAAATTTTTTGCTATTTAAATTTGAGGTTCTCATTTCAAAATGACTAATTACACCATCTTGATGACAAGATTAGTGAAACTGACAACTTCCAAGCATGAAAGTATGGAATATCGCTGGTTCTTGAAGAAAATGAATTGGACACCTACATAAGTGGAGAGGTTCCAGTTCCAGAGGGAGATGAGGCTAAATCCTTACACAAGAAGAAATTGGTCAATGCCAAGAGGATTATTGCTGATCACCTTATACCACAAGTGTTTTCCCTAAAGACACCAAAAGGAAGAGTTTGATGCTATGACGAAGCAATCTAAGAAGAATGAGATATTGTTATAACCACCTTGAATGGCCTCCCAAGATAATGGGATTCATTCATTGGAGGAATGTGTGCCAGAAGGAAGTGATTACCTTCAGCAGACTCTAGGAAGAGAGCACAAAAGAAGAAGCTCAACTCATAATGAGAGAAGAGAAAATGGGAGCAACTGAATATCAAGCACTCACGATCCAAAGAAGATCCCTCAAGTGATGAGGAATATGAAGGACTCAACTCTTGAAGAACCTCTTATCCATATTAGCATTTGGATAATAAATGATGTTGTTATGAATGAAGAAGATGATGAAGCTGAAGGCTCAAGAAGGAGTCTACCCATGAAATGAATAAAGATAAGTATTCAATTGTCATTTCATGATATTATTTTGTTATGCATTTGTTTATATTCAGTTGATGTGTTATGCATGATAGAATGTTTGCATTAATGACAATATACTACTAATATGCATGTGATGGGTAATTAGCCCATGGTAATATACAACTCTCCATTGCTACTTATCTAGAATGAAACCTCTTTTCTGACATATTGGATTAGTGCACAATCTCAATGATATCATGGTAGAGATGGAAGGCATATAGAAAGTTTCTGTGAGATATGGATGAATGTTGTATTGGCTAAAATAGTTTCATTATTATATCTTTATGCATAAGAATTTTCCATTATAAATATGCCGCTTATGAAATGTTTCTAACCATACAACTGGTGCATTTGACTTGTAGGAAAGATCACATACAATCGCCTACAATAAAAGAAGGATGAGACTTGTTCCGAAGAACAAGTGACGACAGTTCAAGATTCACTCTAATAATCCAAAATGAAGAATGATGACTAGAATGTGATGTCGAAGACCTGAAGGGAAGTCCATAGTATCTTCCATATGGATCTGCAAGATCCAACATGCAGTAGATGACAACATTGTGAGACTCCAAGGCAAGATTCATAGCACGAGGCCACTCATAGAAAGAAGGCATAGACTATGAAGAGACATTTACATCCACTAGAAGTTAAGACACGTGACATGCAGACTCATGTGTGCAAATTAAAGAAGGCCTTATACGAGCTCAGAAGACACCCATGGTACAACACATACATGAGGAGCTTGAAGATCACCTAGAGTGATGAAGATCTTAACCTTTGCTACAAGGTTCAAGATGAAATCCTATAGAGGATGACAAGCTCACAAATGGGTGCAAGAAGAACTCTTGAAAAGGTTCAAGATAGAGGATCTTGGTATCCAGTGATCCTAGATGGATACATAGAGTATTAGTGGCGGAGGAAGCTACTTGTCACTCTAGTACATAATGTTTCAATACATAGAGTACGAAAAACAGAGGGAGAATGATGATCCACTTCAGAGGGAGTGACTAAGGTTCGACATGGTATGACAAGATGGATAGATTACTGATGGCTCTAAGATTTACTGAGAGTAAAGAAGATTCCAACCTTGGCTTCAAGGTTGAAGGCGGAAGACCAGTGATGCTCCTATTATATGTTAATGACTTGTTTCTGATAGGGAGAGAGGAACACATTAAAATAAGGAGACTTGCTGTCGAGTTCAAGATGAAGGAATTGGGTATGATGCACTACTTTCTAGGCATGGAGGTGTGGCAGAGTACGGATGGAATACCCCTTGGACAAGGAAGGTATGCAGTGGATATCATGAATAGGTTCGGGATGATGGACTGCAAGGCCATGACCACACCTATGGAATCGAACCTGAAGCTATTGAGTGATGCTTCATCGGAGTTGGTTGATGCCATGATGTATCGTCAGATGATTGGGTCATTGATGTACCTGATGAATACGAGACCATATATTTTCTTTGTTGTGAACACATTGATCAAGTTCCTGATAGATCCGAGACATGTTCACCATATTGATACAAAGCATATTCTGAGATACCTGAAGGGTACAGTTGACTATGGGCTCAAGTATGATACGAATCAGAAGATTAACTTGGAGGGTTATGTGGATTCAGATTGGGCAGGTAGTGCCATTGATATGAAGAGCACTTCGGGGTGATTCTTCAGTATGGGATCAGGTGTGATCCCTTGGTTTAGCAGGAAGTAGTCCTGCATGGAATTGAGTACATCCAAAGCAGAGTATGCCACATCTTGCTCGTCTATTTGTGAGAGAGGAGCAGTGAAGCTCCAGTTTGTGATCCAGATCGAGATCCCTCGAAAGAGGGAGTTATAGCATAGCCCATGAGGCAGGTTGTCTGAGCATAAAATATTGGCCAAGCTTGTAGGTTGCTCAGACGTAATCAGTCATGTAGGTTGTCCTTGGATGTAATCAGTCCCAATGAAGCTCACAGGTTATCCTTGGGCGTAATCGGCCCTAATGTGATTCTATACTAGAAATGGCCAAAGTGAAGTTTGAGTACTTTAGGGAGAAGCTTGGTGTTCTCTAGATTAAGGTTCATTCCAAGGGGAAGTAATGAGTCTACGAGCCTTTCTGACATGGTGGTAGGAAGGGCCTCCCACGGTCAGATGTAAGTGTAGACCCTTTTTGACATGGTGGTAGGTGGGGCCTCCCATGGTTAGATATAAGTGCAGATCATTTCTAACATGGTCGTAGGCAGGGCCTCCCATGGTTAGATGTAAGTGTAAGGCCTTTCCTCGAATGGTATATGGTGTTTCCTACCATGATGATGGATGTAAGCGCTGGGCCTTTCCGACATGGTGGGAGGTTGGGCCTCCCATGGTCGGATATAAGTGCTGAGACCTACATCTAGCATGAAAAAGGGTTGGCTCTATAGTGGAAATCCTTGCAGAGGCAAGGTACTACATCCAACATGAAAAATGGTTGGCTCTGTAGTGGAAATCCTTGCAGAGGCAAGATATTGCATCTAGCTTGAAAAAGGGTTGGCTCTGTAGTGGAAATCCTTGCAGAGGCAAGGTTCTACATCCAACATGAAAAAGGGCTGGCTCTGTAGGGGAAATCCTTGCGGAGGTAAGGTATTGTATCCAACATGAAAAAGGGTTGGCTCTGTAGGGGAAATCCTTGCAGAGGAAAGGTACTACATCCAACATGAAAAAGGGATTTCTCTGTAGGGGAAATCCTTGTAGAGGCAAGGTACTGCATTCAGCATGAAAAAGGGTTGCCTCTGTAGTGGAAATCCTTGCAGAGGAAAGGTGTTGCATCCAACATGAAAAAGGGATAACTCTATATGGGAAATACTTGTAGAGACAAGGTGCTACATCCAACATGAAAAAGGGTGGGCTCTGTAGGGGAAATCCTTGCTAAGGCAAGGTGCTGCATCCAGCATGAAAAAGGGTTAGCTCTGTAGGGGAAGTCCTTGCAAGGACAAGGTAGTACATTCAACATGAAAAAGGGATAGCTATGTTGATGAATATCTACATGGAGGCTAGGCCTACAACCAGCATGAAAAAGGGTTGACTCTATAGAACTTCCTATGACGAGAAGAATTGAGAGATAGCACCATTTGCTTGAGATAGCAGTAGCAGTGATGATGATGATGACCTAGTGATGATCCAGCTTTGATGATGATGATCCAGTGATTATCCAGTTTTGATGATGATCCAGTGATGATGATGATCCAGTTATGATCCAACTTTGATGATGATCCATATTTGATGAATGATCCCGTGACGAAGACTTGTGCTGATGAATTGTTTCAAGAGAATACCTTCCTAGTTAAGAGGGAGTGTTGATGTATTTATAACTTCGAAATGTATTCACTTGTATATTTTATATATTGTATTTCTTTGTACCCTGATGTTCTTATTAGAAGAATCATTAATGTAATCAAGCCATGTAAAGTTATATAGGTTAACCCTCCTTTGTAAGTCGGGAAAAAAGTCCCCATAGTTGAGGGGTACTAGGGTTATTAGACTCTCCTAGTGAGGTCGGCCCTGGTAAGTACTTGTCAAGTGGAAAAATAGTATAAATAGAGAGTGAGACTCTCTATTTGAAATACACACTCACTCAACTATAGCACATGAGTGAGAGAGGAGGATCTCACACAAGTGAGAGAGAGAACAGCTGTCGAAGATCATCTTTGTGTTTTCGAATTTTACTTTTTCTATTGGTGCTCATTCTATCTCTGAGGAAGTTTTGGGGTTTTCTCCTTTATGGTTTCCCCAAGGAAAACTCTTTGTGTCTCTTGTCTCTTGTGATTATTGTTGTGCATGTTATTCTCTCAGATAAGATCCTAGATCATATTTATTAAATGATAAAAATCTAACAATAGTAGAGGACATAGTGTACTCTCATAGAAATACACTTTACATAAATTTTAGTTTCTTAATATTCCCAAAAAAATTGGAAATCCATTCAATTGAAGCCCTTTTTAGGATCCTCAAAGTTGCTTTATATCTTTTTTTCCATGAAATAATTTGTATAAAATAATAGGTTTCATAATTTCACATGTCTCCATATGATTTTATATATTAAGGCCTTACATAACCCCTCTAAATTGGAATTACTTAAAATACCAGGCAATTTTGGGACTCAAGATACTACAAGAGATGGAAGAGAAAATGGCTAAGACAATGATTGTTTAAAGAACTATGAGAATAGAAAAGGGGACTGATTTCCCTATAGCTTATTTAATGGTGTCTCCAACCCATATTGAAGAAGAAATGGTTTCCTAGAATATCAAGTTGCAATTCTGCCTAAATAACCAGAAGGTTTTCCAGTTCTTCTCATAGAGATGAATATTTAAATTTGGAAATGTCTATGTCCTATATGCTTGGAGGATAGGTGTGATGAAACTAGTAAATACTTTTTTGTTGTTGTTTCAAAAGGCTTAGCTTTATAAGTCAACATAATGTACAAAGAGTAATCCTTTACATCACTGAATTTCCTCTTACCGCCACAATGAGGAAGGAAATCATATCCAACTAGGCTGTAATAGTAGAGGACACAATTACTCTCCTAGAAAGGAACTTAGAATAAATTTGAGCTTCCTAGTATTCCAAAAAACTTTGGAAATCCATTCAATTGAAACCCTTTTTAGGATCCTAAAAGTTGATTTATATCTATTTTTCCATGAATAGGATAGAGTAGTGATACAAAGGACATGACAAATGGAAACCAATAAATTTCACCCAAAACATAGCATAATTGCTTCTCAGCTCACAGAATTAGCCCAGAATTCGCTTTATCCTCATTCTTTGCTTCTAAAACATGCCCAGAACTACTGTTCAATTACATAAGTCAACCTAGAATATGGATAGGAGGTTTCTTTCTGCTGCTAGACATGCCCAAAACTACTTTAGATCATTTGCATGAGTTCAAGCACCAATAGAAGCCACTTCAAACTTTTTCTTCCACCTTTTTTTCCCATGAAAGATGGCACCAGAAAATTATTTATATATAGTGGTGTAATATTTCACAGTTAGGAATACATATTATGTTGAATTCTTGGGATTAAACCACATGGAAGACTTTAAAATTGTTCGACACTAGTGAATCATTCACCCATTATAAGGGAGAGAGGTGATAGATTTTAAAATCATTAGTTCTTTTCATCCTCGAGGATGGAGATAATCCATGCTTTCAACTCTCCAGTGCATTGACTTTCTACAAGAAATGGAAGTCAGGAATTTATCCACCTATATAGACTCAAGTTTCTTGTGTCCTCGAGGATGGAGATAATCCATGCTTTCAACTCTCCAGTGCATTGACTTTCTACAAGAAATGGAAGTCAGGAATTTATCCACCTATATAGACTCAAGTTTCTTGTGCAAATCATGCTTTGCACTTGTATGAGGATATCCATTTTCCAATTCAATACTTTAAGGGTTCAACAATAAGAGCGACATACTGTTCTGCAGCCTGCTTCAACCAAAATATTGGTAGCTTCTTCCATATCCATAATTTTATTGTAAGCTCCATGCAAGAGTCAACAAAGAAAGCCCCGGTAAAGTTCATGGTTCCAACCATAATATATGCCATCACAACCTTAAAATGCATATTGCAGAGCATGTTTATAGATCAGATGATGTCCCCACTACCAATTAACACCAAATTAAGACCAAAGGTGGCTACTAACCCTCTAATAGAAAAAGGAAAATCTTCACAAGTGGAACGAAGGAATGAAGTGCAAGAATGAATTAGGTTGTATAGGGTTGGAAATTAAAATGCGGACTTAAAAAGATGGATTCACATAAAATTTGTTGGAAATTAATGGATAGTAGTCTAGGCATATATATGCCAAAATGAAGAGCACTGGAGGGATGGAATTATGAGGGATTGATGTCCAGAGAAGGAATGTTTTCTCCTTGTGTTGCATAAGTAAGTATTGTGGGTTTCAAAAAATTAATCCAACATAAAATTTCAATAGTGGTATACTTAGTAAATCCTACCCTTTCCTTTTAGTTATAGAAATTGTCCTGATAATTCTATACATCCTTATTCACCTTAGTGGTTCCATACGCTAGCTAGTGGAACCATAGGATAGCTAGGGCATGGAATGGGGATTGTAGTATAAACTAAACAATTATTACATGATATTTTTAGTTCTACGTTTCCTTTGTATATCCTGTATGTTTCCTCATTTCTGGCATATTCTTGCACCTTAGATCTACAAACTCAGGACTGCATTATTCATTTTTTCCAAAACCTGCAAACCCTAATTTCCCTATTGTTTGTCTATTGTTATCTCTTATATACCTCTCAATGTTTGGTTGTAACCATAAATGATGGATCCATTCCATTCCATTCATGAATAATTCCATTCAATTCAACCCTAAACAATGGATCTGGATGCAACTAATACCACCTCAAAACCATAATGGCTATCGGGACAAGATTCAAACGGGACAAATCAGTCATTTCCAACAATGTAACTTGAGGCAAAATTCTATTTCCTTGTTTAAACATTTTTCTTCGTATCAAGCTGAGAATATTGTGATGATGGAGGATCCTACATCTCTCTCTTGAAGATATTGTAGATACAATATCTAAATCTAAAAGGCCTCCCTGGGCCTCCCAACCTAGGTCTCACTTGTACAAGTTGTAGATTAGCATAAAACCTTAGTTTGTTTTTAAACAAGTGTTCAGCCTTGAAGATCCACATATACCATATGAAGGATTTGTTCAGGATTATTAGGTACCCTTATTTGAAAATTGTTCTTCAATGACTAAAAATGATCATGCTTGATGACAAAAAGAGGTATAGTCCAGAGAGTAACATATGAGACGTGTGCATTGATTTATTGGGTTCATTGCATACATGGGTAAACACTAAAACCAGGAAGCGTAAAACCATGCATAAATATATGATCTTTGTAGACACTTGTGTAAATATCAAGAAAATAGTTAATGAGAAAATGAATATATAAGGATTGAGTTACTCGGTTCATTGGATACAGGGGTAGAATCTATTATTAAACATTTGTTACAATTTTATAACATTTTCTTTAGGAGAGGGTTGTGATGAGTCGGAAGTTTTTCTAAGTTATATGTAAGCCTACGTGTGTAGAGTAAGAAGAGAGGAGTGGCCAAGAAAATGAATAATTGGGCCCTTGTAGATTGGAGAACTGAACTAGAAGTTGTGTGATCAGGTCAGTGTTGTGATAGAAGCTCTCAGAATGTGAACTCATCTATAAAGGTTGGATAAAGTAATGCATTTCGTCGGATATCCGACATATGTGCTATACTACCGACATCTTCAATTCATTTATATGACTTTAGCCATGTCTACAGGGAGCATAATATGAGTGCAGACCGTTTATCCAAGGAAGCATTAAATATGAAGTTTGGCCTCCTCTCCTTCTCGTAACTTTTAGAAGGAGAAATCATTGAGGAAGGCATGATACAATTAATTTAAGATCTTTTTTATTTGTATGGCATAGTATTTTTTGGTTCTTTCTACTATGGGATACTATCAACATCTTTCTTGTTTTAGCTGGGGATATAGATTTTTTTTTCATCCCCTCAGGAGTGTGTTTTCTCCACCCTCGATGACTCTTTGGATAAGCTGTTTGGGATCCTTATGTTCTCTGTGTGGTATTGCTACTTCATTTTAATGATGGGATTGTGGGTTCCGTCACTCCCCTTGAGATATTTTTTGATACATATGATATCCACTCGTTAATGGACTAACTTATTTCCAGGACTATGTAAAAGTTACCTTTTACTCACTATCGAATATCAAGGAGCACCTCTTTTTCTTCTGAAAAAAAGTTACAGAATATTTGCAAATGATTTTATCACATATATTGAGATCCGTAAACTGGGTCTTTTATATTTTTGGGTGAGGAAACAAACTAAATTAATATAGGTACACCTAAGAATATTGTAAAAAACATACTTTGTATTTTGAGATTAATTGGTTGAAGCATTTGATATGGAACGACTTGGTATCTATATCATTTTAAAGGACTATGTGATGAATTGTTATACTAGGGAATTTGGGATATTATTCAGGATAGTGATATTACCATTATGTCATGCTTATAAGTCTTTCCAAGTTTTTTTCTGGTATTTTTTTATTATTTGCCAAAACAAAATTCTAGCCATGGTGCAGGTAGAACCAAACAGGTATTTGTTAGACATGTCTTCCTCCAGCGAGGGGAGTTTGGGAAGGCTAGAGGAAAGTGAGACATCCAGTAGGTCTACAAGGGATAGATCAACTAGATGTTATAAGATCAGAAGAAAATTCAATAAACGCATGGAATTTTTTCTCAGAGGAGGGGGTCATGTTCCTATGATGATGAGATAGTAGGAGATATCAAGGTTCCCTTAAGGTACAAACATCTAGTGAAACAATGGGTACCTAGGGATGCTCCTCAAGTAAACACTAATTTTTGTGTGAATGAGAGGATATACATAATTGCACTGTCGTCATTACATGGATTGGGGTTTTTTTGCATGGATGGCATAAAGGTTGGATACAGTAGATGTACATAATTGATGGAGTATGTTGGACCCTCTTACAACTATAGTGATTGGATGTGCCTGGTCCAATATACATGAAGTATGCGTAGATATGGGTTGTCAGCAAATTATATACAACTGAAAGACAAAGATCAAAATAAAGGAGCAACATTGTACATTGACAGAAGGCCAAAAATAACTGGGAATATTGTGGGGTTTATAAACAATACACAAACAGTGTCTACACTTAAGAAACCCAACTACATATTCGAGTTACGTGAAGGAAATCGTGTCTTTGTATGTGCCATTAAATCAATAGCTGCTAGGGAATAACTGCTTATTAATTACAATTTGAATCATGTAGATACAAACACGGTTAGTATGGTTGTGGTACATCCAATAATTTACCCAACCTTTTATTAATTATTTTAACATCTATAGTATTTTTCGTTAGCATATAATTATAATTGTCTATTAAATTTCCTATGTTGACTTCGCAAGGAGGTGATGGGGGGGCTCATCACCCCAACAGAAGGTGAGAGGAGTACATGATCTGTGAGGAAACATGTATACATCAAAATGTTATGTTTTAAAATTGTTTTAATGAATATTTTGTTTTAGTTAGGTCATTTTTAGTATGTTTTTTATGCAGGTTTCTCTCAGGGGCACCTCCCTCATAATAGATGTTAGTAGACCTGCATCAAGGCAGCAGACAGGTATACATCGATATTACCACTGTAAAAATTTAGGATGGACAAACATATCTGTTAGTATGTATTTTCATTAGTATATTCGGTTCATTTATATAATCTTATATATTTTCCATGCGGAACGTTGATCAAGGAATCCAACAGGATATTGATCATCCGATTGCACCATCAGGGAAACAATTAAACATGAATGTAATTCTACATTTTAAATACTTTAAAATTGTACACATGTATATCATGTAGCATAATGTTTATTTTGTTATGTATTTTTTCGTTTTTATTTTTGCGATCATGATGATAATGTTGTTTACTTTTTTGCTGGTTGATGATCGGGGAAAGTCCCCAACTGTTGATCAGATGACTGGAGCCTCGAGAAAACCTATAAACCTAAATGTAATTCAACATTCTAAATACTTCAAAATTGTACACATATAAAACATGTAGCATAATGTTTATTTTTGTTATGTATTTTTTAGTTTTTACATATTGCGTTCATTGTAATAATGTTCTCTACTTTTTTTGTAGGTGGATGATAGGGTAAAGTCCCCAGCTGTTGATCAAAACACACCCTCGTCTAGGAATTAGGTAAACCTAGATATAATCCTAGGAATCGATCATGATAGAAAATTTTTGTTCATATCATTTTTTGCGCAGACTATTGCTTCAAAGACTAAGCAATGTTTTATATATTTCTGTTGTAGACAAGGGATTTGGTTTATGAAACACCAACTCAGAAGTCTTTACAGTTTGATGTCTCCCAATTGATGAAAAATAATGAAATTAGTAGGTATGCAGACCCGTTGAGGGTTCTATGGAAGACCATGGAAAAACAAAATGAGGAACCGGTTTTTCTGTCATTGACAGTTCCACAAAAGAGATCAAATCAAGGATTCAATTGTTGTTCTAGAGATGTCAACAATTGCAAGTAAGTTATGGAATAATAGTGTAAATTCATTTAGAAATTTTTAATTTTTAATTTTATATGATATTGAACTTATAATACAATGGTTTGTATTTACAGGAAATTATGAAGCTTAACAGTGGTGGTCAAGGCGTTGTTGGTCCCAGTGACCAAACCGCTCCAAGTACACCACATACTTCTCCTTTTTTGTCCACTGAATAGTCATAAACATGCTATGCGACACCCCCGAGGCCAGCAGAGGGTGCAACCGATGCTGACCGACCCACAACAAATGCTGCAGAAGAAGGGGTGGATGCAACGTTAGATACTAATGCTGATGCTGACGCAACATTTCCCAAATCTTCTCGTGTCACTAGCACTGGTTCAATAGTGACAACATTTTTGGTGAATGAAGAACTCGTTCCAATAAAGATAGAGAAGATTCCAGGTGATTATAGATTGTTCAATTTAGATTTTATAATTTGTGTCTAATATACCGATAATATTTTTTGATGTTAACTAATGATGGCATTAATGTTTTGCAGGATATGATGTATTTTATAAAAATCTAAATGATTTGTCCTTGGAGATCTTCGATCCCACCATCCGCAGAAGGTGGGACAGATAGGAAAAATATTTAAAGGATGAGCTAACTAACCGCTTGGTTGGTTTGTTCGGAAAAGATACCTTCGATACATCGAATTTCCTACATAAGGATGGACAACATCTGAAGATTGTCCGAGACTAGTACAGGGTTCACCTAGAAAAGAACCCTAGGTATGAGCGCCCTCTGATGATTCTATCAAGGGAGTGGAAATCCCTAGTGGAATATGGAAAAGAGAAGGGTATGATAAAAGCAGGAAAGATACCACCAGGAATAGGGATGTATGCAGTACATTCCAAAATGTAATGGTAAGCCTTATTATTATTAGTTTTTATATCGAATTTGGAACATCGACTAACGTAATTCAACACTTGATTAGGATGTCGGACACATCTAAGGCCACCAAGGCAAGAATAGAAAAAAATGGTCAACACAAGCTTGGACCTAGTGGTTATTTGAATTTGGAGGCCCGATATGTAAGTATTGAAAAACCAAAAATGCATCCAAATAATATATAGAAAATTATTTTCATTTTATTCTAGCAAAAAATGTAAAATTAATGACATCATGCAAATATGCAAGCCGACCGGTTTAAAGAATTTCTCATCGAGGAAGACATGAAGCTTGTCTTTGAATAGGGCTTTGACACCATTGTTGAATGCTGGAGAATCTTGTCTGGGTATACTGGACGATCTTCTGCTGATCCATATGGTGCATAGGTATATAAAAACTATATATTTTAATGATAATTTATTAATTCTCATGCAATTTATTTGTTATAAAAAATGAACATAAATTATTTATTCCTTTTTGAGCAGGAAAGTAATGATCCCGTTCATGTCAAGGATGTACACCAACCAGACGAATATCATGCTTCGATTCCTGGTAATGAATTTTTTAATATGCTACTATTTTGTATAGATAATTGCAGACGATGAACATTAATTCTAATTCTCCACAATTCAACTGCAGAGAATGTAGATGCAGATAACACTGAACAGGTTGAGCCTGTACAGGATAATGATGAACATGCTGATGTGCCCATGCCAGGTAAAAAAACACCTTTGTAATGTTTTTTTTTAAATGAATTACTTGTATTTATAATAATAATAATAAATTAATGAAACATTTTGACATTATTGCAGAAATTCATAGCCCCTCGCCACAAGTTCAACCTTGCAAGCAGTCTAGTAGGGAGACCGATGATCAGATTCCAGAAGATCTGCTTCTGACTAAATATTTAAAGAGAAGAAAAGTAAAAAGGAAGTGACTAAAGAAATTTTGAGTAATTCTTTTTTATAATAAAAAATTTTACTTGGTTTTTTCCTCTATTTCATGAATGAATGGTTAAATGAATGCTTTAATGAATGGTTTACTATTTTTTTAATCCGCTATTGAATAAATGATTAGTTAAATGAATGATTTAATGAATGGTTTAATGAATGTTTTTTTTCAGTTGTTGAATGATTGAATGGTTTAATGAATGATTTAAAGAATGATTTAATAAAATATTCTTTCAGCTATTGAGTGAAATAATTTGCAAGTAGATGCATTGGGTTTGGGGAATTGAGAGTGATGTGGGGGGGGCGGGGGGAAGGGCCATAAGAGATTCCACCTTCACATTGTTGGTCCTGTTTAGTAGAGGATATTAAATTATTCTTGAAACAGAGAGGAGCTCAATGAATGGTAAGAAACAATACATTAAAAACAATTATTTCTATAATTGTAGTGTTTGAATTTTACTATTGCTATTTGACTCCTACATTGGAACTTGTTACAGATAGCATTGAGAAACATTTTCATAGTTAAGAGGAAAGAAATGGTGTTTTGATGTGATCGATGGCCTTATATACATAGTGTTTTTGGTTCTCCATATTTTATCAGGTGATCTATTATTAACAATTAATTTACTTGAATAGTTGAATACTATTGTAATTTACATTGTAATAGTATTGTATTTATTTAGATTGGTTTTGTTATTTTCATAAACAGACAAATGTTTATTTGATGGGTCCTAACATGAAATTATTGCAACAGGAAAAAATTTGATGTTGAATGATGTTTTGAAAGGCAAAGCAAAAGAAGATAGTGCAAAGCTCCACAAACCAAGGTATAATTATGTTTTCTTTTATTTGATTGAATTGTGTATTGGGTATTTATGCATGTGCACACACACATTTAGTTGATGATGGTGATTAACATAAATTCATGCTAAATTTGTTCTATTTGATCTATAAAATTACCTT